>JAHZNB010007330.1:0-37787 GCA_027744295.1 Callyntrura guangdongensis | reverse complement strand
GTATTGTACACAAATGACAAGTATATGGAAAGACGTCCAAAACTTGTATGCAAAGATCCTGTCATGTAGGATATGTATGTGTGGTATGCAGTGAAAACATTTAACCCCGAGAGTGGAAGGGCATTCCCAGCCGTTTACAGTCAACTCTTTACTCCTTGTCAGTTCTTTTATTTTACTAAGAAAACAAATACAGTACAAAGTAAATATTATGCGGTACTGATAAAAACAAAATAATGGTTAGGTTCTTAAACCTACTGAAGTTTCTCAAAATTGCACTTAAAAAGGGTACATTATTATTAGTATTAGTTTTAGCACATTTCAGCGCTCCATCCTGGATCGTTATGCTGAAGGCCTTATTCTCAGGTACAGGTTTTATTTTATAACAATTTAAAAGGAAGAAATTAAGCTTTTACACCATATCTTTGAATGCTAAGTAAAGCTAAAACCTAAATACCTAAATCAGATCGCAGAATTTAAAAAATCTTTTGAGAATATAGTATTCAAAAGTATAGAGAAACCAGCTACAATGACTTGACAACTTCAGTGTGTAGCAAATTACTTCAAATGCTATCAAGATCGTAAGTTATGATTCTTTTTCGAAATTGATGATTCTTGAAATTTCTTTTTACTCGCAATATGCCATACTTTTATTTTATCCTGTACATATTGTATGGAAGATATTGGCTTAAATTATACGTTTGACAGTGTTCCCAGTTCCCATTCCCAGCTTAAACGACTCTATTTACTCTTTGAACAATGAAAACTGATAATCATGTTAAAAACTTGATGCTCAGACAAAGACGAAGAAAACTTAATTACACTAGACTCCTACTTTGTCATTTTCCCCCATCTTGACATTTTAAGCTGAAGTACGTTTTAACGTTTCCTTTATGATAAAATCTGCTTTGTTCCAAGAAACTCTCTGGCGTCATCACCGTCATAATTATCCCTTTGTAATACGGACTCATTTAGTCACACCATCATCATATCAATAGCAACGATGAGGGCGCTGTAAGATTTGTTGTTATGTGACTGCTGAAACTTGTGATTATTCTGCGTTGGAGTACACCCAATGAGCTACCAAATTATAAGATATTAAGCATTGCAGTGTAATGTATATTATGTACGATAATGTAGATACTTATTATACCTACGCACACACTTGTTAGTGGAAGATTTAGTCATGTATTCTATTTTCTGCTCTTGTCCATCCATCTTACCAGCAGTAGCAGACGAGACGACGAGAAGCGTTCTTTCTCAACTTTCACTATCTATTCAACTGCTGAGACATCTCTTGTTTCGTGGTCTCAATATCCTAGCTCCGTTCACGTCTTCAAACTGCTTGCTTCTCCCATTCTTTACATTTCTCTTTTATCCTCTTAATTCATTTCTTGTATTCCAGCCAGAAAGGGGGTGCGAGAGAGAACAAAGCAAATATCCTCTCAAGTAAACAGCCAAGAAATTGTTCGATACAGGCTGGCTATATTGTCTCGCCAACCCGCTAATGGCTCGCTGAGTAAGTTTGGTATCATTATTACCATGGACATAGTCGCGGATGTTGCTGCTCCGGACGGATGATGATAATAATGATGATAGTCGTAGTCGGAAGCACAAATAAAAATACATCTGAAGAAGATCATCATCATTATCATTGTGATCACCGGGAAAAGGAAAACTGATATTGTGTGTGTACTAAGCTGCGCTTACACATAAAATAAAAGATTCCACATCTTTTCGTAATTTTGAGTAAATTGCAAAGTAAACTGGAACGGGACTCAGTTGAACTGTGTTCGAGTGTTTGTCGTGAAAGAAAAGTAGTAAAATGTAGAAAGTATGCATGTACGCCAACTATACCTGGGCATGCCTGCTGCATTGATAATTAATGGTGAGCAAATAATGGCAGACGCCGAGACTATGACAACGAGTCAAAATTTACCATATTTAATGCTTTTCCAGAGCTCCTGCCATTGAGATACTACTTCATATGAGGAGGAAACTTGCTGCTTCAGTTGGTAAGAAAGGCGGACACACTGGCAGAAAAAAGCAGCACAAGCTACGAGACTCATGAGAAAAAAGGCAGAGAACCCAAGTAAAATGCATAAAGAAATGACATGATGTGGTAGTGGTCATTGCTATCTTGGTGGGGAACTTAAGTAACCCATTATTCTGTTCCAGCTTGTTCGTTTTCTCATAGTTGCCTCGGTTCTCTCCTTTTATACATCTTCACTTACAGTTGCCGCCAGTCTGGATACTTTTATACTTTCAGCAAATTTGCTGAGCATGCAGAAAAACGAGGAAAAAAACTGGATTTCATCCATGGTCTGCGTTTTGTTTGTAAGGTTGGTGCTGGTGGTGTCGCTTATTTCACATTTATCTGTGAAAATGTCTTACTTTCTATTCACTATTTGTTTTATATTTTTCCTCATGGTTTCATTTCCATTCTCCCCCTGTTATTTTCGCAATATGGCTATTTACTTCTTTCATGTTTTGTTTACACAAACACACACGCAGAGAGTCAGACGCACGTTGGGAATGAACATAGTCATTGCCGCTGGTGTAAATTAGCTGTGTGAACTGGGTGAAAAGGAGAAACAAAACAAGGAGAGGGATGAGCACTGTTTTTTGGTTTTGTCTTCGAGCAAGAAGTTACGTTTACCAGGGTATCAAGTGAAATGAAAGTAAATATCTGAGGAGCATATATGATGGTGGTTAGTTGGTTACTGTAACTGAATTAATCGTTCTTGTTTTCACGTACATTTTATTACTACTTGTGCGTTCCTATACTGCAAATTTTGCTTATGGTCTCAGTCTCATTCCTCTCCACATGGCTGGCGTGACGTAAAAATGTTACAATTTCTGTAAGAACGACATTTCCTGGAAGATAGTGAGAGAACGTGGTGCACATCGCGCAGGCTATAATTTTCTCGGCAATAACGTGGCGGTGTGGTATGTAATGGGAAGCGTAGCGCGTGGTACTTGGTTGATTCACGCTGGAGTCGAGTTGAAAGAATCAGGTCGTTTATTTCATCCCCGCTCCTTCACTGTGATAATAATTGATATTAACTAGAGCAACAGCTGCTCTCCAAGCTGTCACGATAGGCGTTAAGAAAAAGAAGTTTCAAAACAGGTGTAGGGAAAGAACGAAACTTGCAGATACGAGTATATTTTCCTGGAACAAGACTACTATTGAAGGATTATGATGACAATAGTTTGTGAAAGTAGAAGAAATTATTCTGAATGTTCGGAGGATGGATTTTGTCTGGAAGACTCTGGGAGAAGAATGAATTAAAACTTTGCTCGCATCAAAATTGAGTTTCCGAGGTGATCCTTACCCTGAAGCAAAAATCAGTAAGCTTGTTACGGACGGAGAGACATGAAAAAACCATCAGGGCTACAGATGCAGATGTTTCCCTGATTCTTACATGAGTGATATATGTTTTCATATCAGATTGGTCGTAGTGTTTCTATGCTGGGATATCAGATCATTTTTCTCGTATGACGTGACGAGGTGAGCAACAACAAAAAGGAGTTTTGTAATCTTCTCAAGTTGTGGTAGCCAGGGTTGTTTTTCGTTTCCACTCAATATATAGATTAATTTTTCCTATTTGACAGACAAGTTTAGGAAGATGAATACAACGAAGATGTCCCTCCCTAGTATAGACTTCCTACTACGTTAAGGTAGCGACGTGTAAAGTTTCACGACACCTGATACCATAGAGATAAGGTATATACTCGCTCTTCCAACTAAATCGCACAGTCGGTGCAGGCGTATCCCCCCGGTGTGAACTTCTCCCGGTTCAAACTCCCCCCGGAGCAAAGTCCTCCCGGGTATGGTGGGGGGGAGTTAGTACGGGGGAATACGCCTAACCCATCCGTGGGTAGTTTGTTTTGTGGGAAAATTGCACTGTGGGGATAGCGAATGGGGAGAGTTAGTACCGGGGCATTTTGTACTGTAGGGAGTTGGAACTGGGGGGAGTTAGTACCATGGGTAATTGGTACTGTGGGGAGATTTACCCGGGAGGACTTTGCTCCTGGGGGAGTTTGAACCGGGAGAAGTTCACACCGGGGGGATACGCCTAGACCCTCACAAAGTAGTAGTATACATTGTACAGCCACAAGGTAATAGAAGCCTTGTGGAATGCAACGTTTTGATGTTAGCTTGACAACTTCTCTCATAGCTCAAAATTTTAACACATCACAGGTATTACTGACACAGAACAAAATCACAGATAAAATATTTAACTACACTACAAATTGGTCATTATACTGCCAGTATTAAATAGAAAATAGGACAACATAAACCGGCAAAGTTTACTTGCACTTTGTTAAAGACCAAGGTTGGTAATAATGATCAAGATGAGTTTACCTACATCATCAGATCTTTACACCGTTTTTTTGCGGTAAGGATAGAAAACCTAATTTTCTGCGGTAGCAGGATAAAGCAGAAATATGTCTCTTTATTCTATATATCCTTGTCCCCATGTATTAGTCGTAGTCGTATTTACGACAATGAAGTGAATTTATGGTGAAGTCTAAAAGTTATAAATTTCGAAAAAAGCTAAAGTTAGAGAATTAGGCAAATTGTTAGGAAGATGCATTAGATTGGAATGTGCTGTAAAAGTTTCATGGAAATCGGTAGAAGCGTATAGAATGAGATAGAAAGACACAAACACTAACCCACAGACATGTGTACTATTAGATACAAATATGAAGTTGAGATAATCATCAATTTAATGTTAGTATCAAAAGTATTAGTTTTTAAATCAACATAAATTTTAAATCAGAAACATACAAAAAATACAACGCGACTACATCTTCAAGTATTTTAGTTGTTGAAAATGTCATATCGTACTTCAGTTTTAAGTGGAAATACATACGTCTATACTTTTTAGACTTGATTTAAATGCATGCTTAACCCTACGACGAAATTTGAATAGAAAGAATGCCAATAGTCCAGATAGAATAATAAGTTTAAGTAAATGAATCGTCCCGATCAAACTTTCCGAATTGTTCTCTAACAACTTTGTGACAAAGAGGGGCTGGAAGCATTCAAGCAACAAAAGCTTTGACAAAACACAATAAAAGGAAATTCAAATAATAAAAAATTCCACTGAAAACGGAGAAAGTCAAAGATGCCATTGACAAGGAACATAACTAAAAACCTAAACAATTTATTGGTTTTTGAGTGCTTAAGACTATCATAGTTATTCTGTTATATAAGTTATCCCTGAATAATTTGTATTAGTTGTAATATTATTAAAGTTTAAAAAGCATGTTTAACATGAGTTGCCTAAGGTTAAATGAGTTATTTCTTTTGGTTTTAAGATTATAGTCCTTTGAGTTTATTATATTATCCGTTTTGTTTAGTACTTATGTTCCTATATGTCAGTATCAATGTTGGCTGAAAATCTAGTTTGTCAGAATCCTGTCGTACTAACAAAAGAATGAGAATGAGAAGTCTTTGGGCAACGCCAAGTGTCTCATTATTTTTTTCTTTAACATGCACCTTTGATAGTATCATAATAAGAACAAGACAGTATTGAAGTATTTGATCGCTTCAAGGATTCGCAGGGATTGAAAATTTTTCCATACAAAATGTGTTTCAATTGCTAATACAAGTACATACTATGTGTATTTTGTGTATGTAGAATCCCGCTGAAGTACTCTTGTATTTTCAGACTGACTCAATTCGATTGAATTATTTGAATGTACGTAAACACTGATCAAAAGAATTTTGGAGGTAGAATAATAAGATAAAGATGACCGGTGAGTGGACAAACCTTTGAAAGTACATATGAAGAAAAAAACGAATTTTTATTTTTCCCAGTCATAATATTATTGAGTAGACAATTAAAGAGTATCCGGTGGATTTAGCTACAGGATCCAAAAAAAATTTTAATTCTAGTTTAAGTTAGGTTAGTACTTATGTTTTAGGTTGTTTCATGTTACTAAACGTAATTTATGTTATCGTCGCCTTACTCGTAACATTGAATAGATAAATTAACCGTTATTTAAACGGTTTTTTAAAAAAAACGTTCGCTATTTATTCTAGCAGGACAGTACACGGCGCAGTTAATTCTACGCCACTTGTAGTTTTTTTCATTTTCAGAAAACTGTTCAGAAGAATGTTCAAGTGAATGCGGACTCATTTTATACACTCGATTTTCAAATATATTACGTGTTTTTGAGTACATAAATTGTGACAGCGATGTCTTATTATGTTGGGGGATGGATAGCTTCTTGGTTTTCAATAGGTTTAAAACACAAGTGCAGGCGCATGACTACTTACGAGTTGGTCAGTCAGAATATTGTTCTACTTTTTGATTAGATAACTGTGTATTGTGTATGTAAGTTTGCTGTACTTTTACGTGTTGTGTTTGTAGCTTAATCTTACATATTTGATACTGATAATTTTGTATTATGGTCAAAGAAGTTTAACGTTGTTAGTTTTGAGTTCTTCAGTCGAAGTTTGACTTTTCCGTCAAAATTAAGTTACAGAATTAGGGGTGTTTCATAATAATTCAGAATTTTCAGATAAGATAAACTAAACAATGGTAAAACTCGAAAAGTGTACTAGGAAAAGAAATATTCAATCTCGCCATGTCTTCTTACTCTTCTCATTTGGATACTAAATCCACCGGACATACTTTTAGTAATCCTGTCTTTCACGAATGTCTCTCCTGCTTCTCAATCTCTAGCAAAACATTGATAGCAAATACTGACTCAAGAAACATGAAAAAATTATAAGGCAAAGAGCAAACAAACAAGAGAGGGATGATTGAAACAAGATATATATTCAGAGGGGGTGAAGTGGCCACAGAGTAAATACACACAGATGTTGATGCTTTTTTCTATTTTCAAAAAAAAGTGGAGCGGACTTGAAAGCATTTCGCAGTTTTTTCATGGTAAACCGTAATCCGAATTTAACAAAGTTTTGCGTGTGGTGTTTTCATAAAACAATTGCTACTTTTGTATCGGTTGCCGTACATCAGGTAGGCTCAAAATATTTATTTATTTTGCCCCTCACAGCAGTAGAATCTTCAATAGTTCTACTTCTTCCTTTAATTTCTCGTCAGTCACTGTCATCATTATCCTTTCTAGAAAAAGTAATTTCCTCGCGTTAAAGTTTATTGCTTCTTTTCATTCATTCAGACTGCTTTTAGAGGCAACTGCAAGACTGCACTCAACTCGATCATCAGAAGACTTATTCAAACATGAACAGATCATCATCACATATATTGCAGTGTAGTTGGCGTTTGTTTGGATTCCTATTTCCCAGTTGTTATTTTCAATCAGCCAGACTTTCTTCTGGTCGACATATGTAAGACGAACTGAAATCGCATAGGTAGAGACACGTAACTTCAAACGTTTACAGTAGCGTGAACAGAACATCAAGAAGACGGCGAAGGAATTTATCATCAAATGAATATTTTTATGACTTTTTGAGTTTTTCTGACAGCCAATATTAGAAAATCTTAGCATCATCGCAAACAGCAGCAGCAGCAGCGGTCTCTTTGTAACTGTAGTGTTTCATGTATACTCACTCCACTTTTATTAACATCCCCACCGTCAGCCCTCAGCGCAGACCATTCCACCAAAAACCAAAATAAATAGCGAATGTATTCTACGAAATAAACTCATGCGGAAATTGATCTTTTCTCACATCCAATCCCATCACCACACAATCATTTTTTGTTTATGATTCTAATGCTACGTATTCAACTGGATTATGGCAATGAAATTGTGTATTTTACCAGCTACTCTCCCACTTACGCCATTTTTATGCTTGCTACCCCACTAACAACGACTTATTGCTTTCAACTGCATGCTGGCTGATGCTCTCCTGACTCTCCAATGTCCAAGAGTTGGATTATTTTACTTAAGTAAATGCTAAACCCCTGTACAACTCGATAGAAACAATACTTGTATATTTAGTGTATTGTTCTCTAATTTTTGGATTAGAGTGACAACTGACAACATACGAGGGGAGATGTACGAAAAGGAACGAAAACCATTTGGTGGTTGGTAGACTTTCATAGATGTCTATTAAATGCCAAGTTCTAAAAAACCCGAACAACTTTTCATTAATTAACTGGAAAAATTCAGTTTCATTGTTCATCTCCACAACTTGGTCGCACAGTGAGTAGTAATGTTATAGACAAGAGGAATTGCTTACCAAAGGACTAAACGTAATTGCTAACCAAAGGTTGCCAAAATTACATTTCTACTGATATGCATTTACAGAATTTTCCTCACTAGGGATTGATTGATTATTCTCTACAAATTTGTTTTTTATTTCCTACTGCAAGTGTATTTACCTACTTGCACTGTTTTAATTTGTGGTCAGTGGCCGTTTTAATGTTAAACGAGTTTCGACGCGAGGCATATCTAAAGGCTATGTAATTTCAAAAGTATTAAAAGTTTTTATACAGACACTGATGTTGATTACTTTACCACCTCATCAAATATTGCTGGACTTTAATATAGTCTTTACCCAAAGCACAGAAAAAGATTGAAAATTGTCAATATCCCAGAAGCATAAGATAACGTTAGCAGATGGACAAATAAATACTTTTTTACGACGAATGATACAACACTGTCTTGTGTCACTTTATACAGCACTAGCACTAGTCCCGATTCATTGTGTCTGGGTAACAGCACTTTCTTGTAAGCAGCTACGTTTTTAGGTCTAGTTGGAGTTTTACATATTATTTATACAATGCTCATACATCTAAATGATGCCAGGGGAGAAAAGAAATGTAGAAAAATAAGCAGAGCGTAAGTTGCAGTTACCAAGAAAATTGTACAAGTGAAAATTCTCAAATACGATTCCTTGCCTTGCATGATTTCAAGCATACCAAAAATAAGTATTCCATTTTTCTCTTCCTTTTTAATATTGTTCACCCATGTACATGTTCTTTGAAAGATACAAACATAAAGAGTTTGAAACAACTTCGTTTTGGGGAGAAAGCAGCAGTGTAGCATTTAAATAATTGTTATGCATATATTTTATTTTCTCTTTGTAAAAAATAAACTTCTTTCTTAACACATGTACAGTAACAAAATGATGTACTAATATTATTTTAGAACAACTTACCCATTTTTTCAGTTAATGATCTATGTTATGGTGGTAACCTGAAAAATGTAAATGTGCAACATTTATTATCATTTTACGTACAGCATGTTTCCTAATGGAAATGTCATGGAATTAGAAGTCTAACCAGAGATCCTCGCATTCAACGAAACGGAGCAAACATTTACAATTCTTCCCATGTATAAAAGTGTACAAATATAAATTTTAAAAGTAATGAATTTGCTTAATTATAAAAATGAAAGTTTACATTACTACGTTTTAGGTTGTTTACAAATGAAAAGTCCACTTTTCTTCCAATTTTTGTCATTAGTTTACATTTTATTTTGCTAAATAACTTTTCAAATCGGATAAACGTCCCATAATTGTCGGTTTAAAACCAGCCACATTTAATACAAGGACCGACCGAGGGCAGCACGACAACTTCTACGGTTATGTTACTAACAAATCTGTTGCTTACCTTCTCGTATAACAAATTGATATAAAAATTGCATTTTTGATGTTTTTATCCCTATGCCAACATTGTGTCTTAAAATTTGTATACTTTCTTATTATGTTTGTGCTGTACGAATCTTGTTTAGGATTTACTATCTAGGTGAAGAGATGTTACGTTATATGAACATTTACAATACAAACAACATGCACTATCTTTCTTTATGGATACATGCTATAAATTTTATTTTCCAAGTTTCAGTTGGGACTTTCACATTTTATAATACAAAATAGTGTTATTATATGTCTTTCTAACATCTAAGCAAAATACAAATAAACCTACAAAGGAATATTAGCAAAGTGACGAAGCCATCACTTGATTTGTGACCAACAAACCCTCCAACTCCACAAGGAATATGTAATCGATTGGCGAAAACAGACCTTCAAAATTCACTGAGTTACCTTTGGGTGCCACATGGCGTCACCTGGAAAATGCAAATTCATTATCGATGTAGCTTAAGAGATGAGGAACCGATTGGCGAAAACAGAATTTCAAAATTCAAAACCGGTTTTGAGTTATCGTCTGGGCAGACAGATGGACGGACTGATAACTCCAAGTTAATAAGTGACTTCGTAACTAAATAAATGCAACCCTAAAAAGTTTTTTTATTTCTGAAATGAATAATATAATCTAACAGGTCATAAGCATTAAAATAATGGTCACTGAAATCGTGTAAAACTTGTATACATTTTTGCTTCATTGTTAATTTGTTGATGCGTTCTCAATTTAACTCAATTCACTCACCCGAACCGAGTGAATATATGATTAGAAGTGTTCTTTTTAGTGACGACTTCACTGTTTCAGTGCTCGTCAAAAAGAGGAATACATTACTGTATTTTCACATTAGTATAATGTTGCAATGAAATGCAGATTTCACTCGCTCGCTAAACTAAACTTGCACTGGCAAGCGTTGCCCTTGCACTGCTTTTACCATAGTCATCAGTGAAAGGTATTACGTTGTCAGTGTATAAATATTTTATTAGATCTCCACAAAACTCAAGATACCATTATTATGATGCTGTTCATTGCATGTCCATGAAATAATTACAATATTGTGATTCCATCCCACTTTCCCACCCGTCGTTTCCTTTTTACCTTTTATATATGATGCCTGCTTGTGTATATGCTCACGCACATCACTTTGTATTTATGTTACGTTCTGTTGAGTTGACGCATCAGATCATGTCACGTCACTATTTTCCATTCCATTCAGCTTCATAAAATGAATCCTGCTCACTACTTTGCATTTTTTAAAGAGAGACTGCTTACATTCCCACACGAGTCCTCGTCCAATCTCTCCCTAACGTTTGCCCTTTCCCTGCAAACATTTACAACAAAAGCTCACAATCCCTGGAAGTGGCTGGAGCATAATTCTTCGACTTTCAAAGAGGCGTAAGGTCGATCAGGATATTTATTGTCTGGCAGAAAAAAAACAGTGCAGTTTTTGATTTCGTAATACCAATACCAACTACTTATGGAATAACTTGCAGTATCAGAAGGTTAACGTTACAGATTCCCATAAATTTTTTGAAATGGGTTATGGATAAATACGAGAAGGAGGGTGAGTGAGAGAGGGAAGGAAATAGATGGAGAGACTGAGCGAGATGGGTTGGGTACGGACATTATTCACTGTTTCTGTTACCAACTTCCATTTTGCCTTTTTGTAAGTGAAGGAATGACTCATTTTTTCCCTAGCTGCTTTGCCTTCACAGTGACGGATATATTTATACACAGTTTTGTACATAGCTACATAACTGGTGTGTACATGGATTGAATGTAACAACTAAACGCAGCTTGCATTACTTTACATAAAAGTAATGCAAAGAGGGAGGCTGTGTGAAAGAGAAAGATTTTGATTCTGTATGCACATTTCTCCCCTGATGCTCCCGTCTAGTCTGCTATAAGCTGCCGTTGTTACTTTTACCATCATCAGACCAATACCACAATCACCATTACTTGGTCCCGTCCCGTTGACTGCCTTTATGTGAAGAAAGATGAGCCTTGCTCCCTGTTCTCATTAAATGACACGACCAGGATAATGTATCTGTATCTGTGACAGTTAAACTTGAAGCTAAGAGGACACGTTATGAAATCCTTCTGCTTCTATGGTGCCGAAATTTATTCTCCGTTTTGCATTACCAACTTGCACCGTCGTTCTCTCTGTCTGCCTCTTTCCCTTTCTGTCCCGTTTTCATCTTGTCGACGAATTCATTTCCCTCGTTTTATTTGGTTGTAACTTTTTCGGATAAAAATATACAGCACCATCAAGAGAAAAACGGGAAGGCTGGAAAAGACTTGTGATTTTGTAGAAATAAATGAAATACTCAGTCCAAACCTTCTACGTCGTCGTCATCATCATTATCATCACATTTTTGTTAATGGCATTTTTATCCTAAAACGAACGAAATGACTTAGTTTATTGCCGTGTATATATATGTTTTTGCATGTCGGGCACGATATGGTATGTTATTCTCGCTTTCCTTTTTATATGAGGTATCTAAACGAGAGTTGTTACTGTACATTTTTAATGAGTTCTTTTCAAATAGAAAAGGAATGTTTGGAATGTACGTATGGATGCAGAGACATTTACATTTACCTAATTATATAACTGTGGATCGCTGTTCCCGTACCGTTGTGTAAGTATATAGCCATTGGCGTAATACTTTTCCGACATTTTTTTGTAGTTTAAATATAAAAATTATAAATGCTCTAGAGAAATGAACTATCTGACAGAAAGATACTGGAAAGTGACAAATAATTGCTTTGAACGGGCATCCTCGTATTCTACCTAAACGAAAGTTTGAATACACTAGTTTAGCCGACACCATCACGCTCCTGTTGAACCTTAGAAAGTGTCACTAAAATAACAATTTGAAGTATTTACCTTTACATTGACGCAATGTTCCACTTCAGGCTTTTGCACAACCAACGGCATTAACGCAAAGATATCTCTGTACAACAGTCAGTTGCCATATTTTGTAAAATTTGTTCTTTTAGCCCAAATATTTTCCTTATTTTCGCATCCTACGCTCGTTTTGTGTGAAATGTTAGATATAAAATTCTGCATAAAACTAGACATAACCAAAATATCTTTTGCACCAGGTTCTCTTTAATACGCCCACCTATCTACATGTAACGGCAGTTCTTTTGTTCTATTTGTATGACAAAAGGAATAAAGATTGAATGCGAATTCAATAACTCAACAGCTTCTCGAACGGACACAATTACCACTGGAAAGGATTTTTTTTATCTTTTCGGGTACTACAGTCAAGCTGGAGGAGTGACTATACGAATTTATGTCAGACGTTGCATAAGTTATATTACTTTCTTTAAAATGAAAATACGCTTTTTTGAAGAGGGAAACTGGAGTAAGAGCGCCATTCATGTAAAACTACTAACAATACATTCCCATCAGAAACACCTGCGCCAAACGAAAATATCGCGGAATCCCGGGTGTCCTTCTCCTAGACTTTCGTTCAAGGATACATAAATAATATTGAAAGTTTCATTTTTGCAGTTGACAGTGTTCAGAACAGAGACAAAAAGTATTGAAATATCACCGTGTAGTTTTATTGTTCGTGACGATCCTTCACTCGGTTTTCCCCTGACTACCCTATGTCCAAGGAAACTTTTACATTAAAATTTCCACACAGCCAGTGACGAAACATCTAACAAGCGCCACGTCTTTAATTTGCCTTTTTGTTGTGCTGTTCACTTATTATTGTTTCGTTTCTTTTCACAGTTCAATTTTTATAATTCTCTGTCCATTTAGGTATTGCTATAGTGTGTCATAGGCAACTCAAACTACAGGAGGAGAGTTTAAAAGCAAGAAAGGAAAGGGTAGATATAATAATCGTGACGATATGGTGGTGGTGTAGAGTTAAAGTACACTTTTGTTATTAGCCTGGGTTGGCAGCAGAACTGGAGCCGTTGTGGAGCCGTTACTCCTTTATTTCGCAAGAAATTTCTGAGTGTCGTGTGTTCAACTCAACAAGACAACTTAGTTACATGCAACATCTGGCGTGCCTTTACCTCCTTTCTCTCTCTGACGACTGACTAGAACAATGGAAATAGTGTGTAGTAAGACGAGAGATACGAAAGGTCCGTAACACTATACTAACTAGAGACTAACAGAATCGGTGAGTTAAAACACATGTGCCCCACTATCTCCTCCACTGTATACCAACAGCAAAGTTAGCGTTTCTCGTTCTCACTTGCATTTTTACAGCAAAAGCATCATGTTTTCCAGAGACGTGCTGATGTAAATGCACTATAGATAAATGCACCATTTCAGCTCATTATCATCATCCATCCAATAGTACCTTTCCGGAGTCGTAATTGCAACTGCACACTTCATCATAGAAATGAGATGGAAGTGGAAAAATGAATGAAGTGGTTGATGACGGGAAAAAATGACATGCTCCAGAAACGTCAGCGGAAGTTACGGTTACGGTCTGGTTTCTGACGTTCCTTTTTTCGTCCGTCATATCTCATGATAATAACAATAATAAAAAATGATATTAATTGTATAGATTTTTAAGCCTGGTCATAATAATACTTAAACACACAAACATACTCATGCTGCAGATTAAATGCATACTCATAAATTACGCACTGCCACGACCATTCGTTTTGTCAGTTTTATGTTGCTTATCATTATGCACACATGAGAGGAAAGTAGCCGGTCAATCCAGTCGGTCGAGTAGAGAAATGAGCTTCTGCACCATTGGAATGGGTATTACTGGCAATGGTAACTAGGCAAAGAGTAGATTGGCTTGGTGTAAGGGTGGCGGTCACATTTTTTTGTATTGAGTTTGTTCAGCAGCAGTAGATATGAGTCTGTAAAGTCTTGTTTGATAGTTTACATAATACGGAACTACATATTATGCTCCATACTGGCTAGTTAAAGTAGCAGCTTGTTATTGCTACTTCCACTGCCACTGCCAGTACTGTTTTGGATTGCTAAATTATCTCGCTCTCTGCGTTAGTTTGCTACTGAGGAGTAGAGCGTGGAGACGATAATGCTCCGCGAATGTTTTATGGTAATGATAATAGCTTTTTTATATTTTTGTGAAGCTTTTTGTGTAAAGGGAGTGAAACGCACAGAGAAAAAGATATGAAGAGAGGGAGTAGTAAACGTTAGGCGGGTGCCTAATGCTCAAATGATGATGACGATGAGCACGATTGTAATTTTTTGAACTGATTACTAACGTAAAACAAGAATAGCTGCAACGGCGGCAGCGCCATTGTTGGTCTGTGTTTACTACTAGTTTCCGCTCGGCCATAGTATCCTTGTACGATGATCACGGTTACTGCCTCAGTAGCTCGTGAGTTTGTGGAGGGAGTAAGGTTCACTGACTCAGAAACTGAATGTCAGTCAGTCGTTGCGGTACGGCATACAGTACTGTGGCCTGGAATAGAGAGCGTGAATCGTGCCACCAAATTTCCCGAAAGATTTCAAACTCATCCAGGAGAGCATCGGGGGAGAGAAAAAGAACTCATCCAACCAGCTAAAATCGAATGCCAAAAAATATAATATAAAAACGTAGACATACCGCGTTTCTTCCCGTCCTTCTCCTCCTCTGCTGTAACTAGGCACGTATTTTTGTAAAGTGTGTCTATAGGCGGTACGGTACGGTTGATAGTTGATGCCACCATAATACGCGGCGGTTGAAAAAGCAACGTTTCTCCAGAAAGGGAAGAGAAGTATAAGGAAACATACCGGAGGACAAGAGTCACTGTTATCATTCCCCCTCTTTACTCTCTTTCTCTCTCGCAAGCGTTCATTTTTTCTGATTCTTCTTTTTAAAAGTTGGAATAGAACCAGCACGAGTTTAGGATCAAAATTGTGCAAGCTGACGTTTTCATTCCTCCGCACACAATTTTCCTGGTAGGGAGATGCTGGTACTGGGAAAAGTGAGCCTAGTCGAATTGAAACGTGTTTTAGCATCACTCTCCCCTTCTACTCTACTTTTGTTCTGCATCCAATACACCACACACACCCGAAAAGAGCGAGAGAATGAGATACATTCGCCATTTTGACAATGCCTTTGCCACACTGTATTTATATGTTAAAGCATTGCATTGGGTTCCATTTGTGTGTGGAGTTTTCAAAGAAACCATAGTAAGATGGAATATCATAATTCTGAAGCAAGTTTTATATAAGGTTCCATTATGACTACCTCTTTCTCTCTTTTTCTTCATTCCTTCAATCTTCCATGAAATATAGTAGAACTCCATGAAGAAAAGGAAGCAGAGAGAAGAGAAAAGGAGGAGAAACGCAAAGAGAGAGAGAGAGTAAAAAAAGCGACAGCATCAGCAAACTTTTCCTTTCTTCTTACCACTCAGCACACTAGACTCATAACTGGCTTAACTGTAATATATTGCTACAGTCTTGTAACAGCTATAGGGATCTCTTGTAGCTTATATGTCGTCAACTTCTGTGTAGAGTGTATGAAAGCATGCATAATGTACATGTTATGTTTTAATGTGTAATAGAGGAAGTAATATGTGAGTACCGGTTTTTTATTCTTTCCAATATTTAACGCAACTTCTATTAGTTCTCTAACTTGCATCTCTTTTTCTATCCCTCCCCCTCCTCTCATTTCCTCTCTCCCTTATTCCTTTTCTGACTAGTTGGGTCAGGCATCAAGTATTGTTTTGTCTCGTGCTCAGAAAAGAACAATATACCGCAGATGCTTACACATTTGATGTAACATGGCAACATCAACTGCTTTCCTGATGCTTTCTTCTTACTGCCTTTCTCTACAGCCTATTACAGTGACTGTTCTACATTATTGCTGCTGTGTGCTCACATTGTTGTTTTTTACACATGCTACACACAGCAGATATCCAGATGCTCAGCAAGAACTGGAAACTGGAATGTTGTTGATGTATAATACATATAAATGTGTATGTATTTGCTGCGTTTGCTGTTATCGTAGACTATCAACAGGGAAAAAATGGTGTGTACTCTTGTTTTGCCGTGCCATGGTATGCGATGTGTGTGAATGCGATATTACTAAAGGGCGTCCGTTTGAGTCAACACTTAAACTTGAAAAAAATTAAAAATAACATTTTAGCTTTTATCTTGTTGTTGGAAATTGATGGTTGTCGATAATAGCTATAATATTGAACATATTTTCTCCGGTTAACGTGTGTTTGTGTTGCCATAGTAGTTGGAGTGGTAAAAGAAGTAAAAATTTCTCATAAACTTGCTTAGGTTTAAGTTTTTTTAGTGTCTTATTAGTCTAAAGATACATTACTATAGCATTATATGAATTTTGTAGACTTTTAAACCTTAAATCTTATGCTTCCGTATATCATGCTTTTAAATTTCCATTTACAAGTGTTACTGGATTTTGAATTTTGATTTCGATATCGATAAAAGTGTTGAATTGAATTCATGTCTACCCCGCAATGTCCTACGATGTTGGTTGATGCAGTGAGAGAAATAAAAAAATGTAGATTTTACATACTAGTACTAAATCCACTTGATTCTCTTTATTTTGCCCCTCTTCAACAGTGTCTAGTAATCCGAGAGAGATCGGAGAAATGAAACTGGAAATAAAGGAAGATGGGTTTACTATGAAAGAATAAGAGTAATGCTGCTACGTCAAAAAATGCAGATACACTCATAACCGGCAGTAAAAAGCAAGAAAACGGAGCGAGGAGAGGAAGGAGACAGAATGTCAAAATTCTGAACACAGCGCAGATAAAGACTCTGATACTGCTCGTTTGTTATTTTCTTGTTGATACTTTTACATTCGTTACGTTTCCCTCCGGGCCATTTTAGAAACATGTTACATAATAAATGGTGTACGATGGAACAACTCTGTCGTCCTCACGTTTTGCTCCGGGGAGGAGCAATAGATAGTCGCAATAACAGTGAAGAATGGACTAATGGAATGGATGGGTTATGTTTCTGCATAATTGATGAATAGGTAATATAACCATACATTATGCGAGATTCTAGATTGTTCCTGGGTGACGACACGAGTAAATGCTTGATACAGAGGAACATGATTGGTAGTTTGGCAATATGAAGTGTTGTTTGGGTGAGCAGATGTCACGTATGGTTAGAATCTAGTTGAAGTCAGCAGTATGTGGTAGTTCTCTGGACTCAGGGCTTGGGCACCGTCGTTAGTGATTATGAGGTACAAAAACATACCTTCAAAATTGGTTAATTATTTTGCTAGATTGACGGACCACTTTCCAATAATTTTCAGATTTTCAGATGTGAATAATGTTCAGATAAGTTCTATAACTCCAGCCACGTAACTCATATAAGAAGGGAAGCATGTGATGCTGATTAAACCAACTTCTCTCAAATTTTCATTTTCATTCTCCCAAACTTTGGGTTTCACTAATTAATTAATCCTTCGAATAGAGTTTCATGGTAACAAAGCAGATACTAGTATAAAATATAAAGGATACCAGGTATATAGTGACCATAAAGTGAAGCGGGCTGTGTAAATTGTATGCCAGTAGTCTTTAGTGTTTCTTAAAGATATTATTTAACGTTCATATAAGACAAGGTAGGCTTAGGTAGGTATTGAGTTGAACTGCACAAGGGAAAATTCGCATTCTATAAACTTCTCAATAAATGATAGTACTGAAGACTCTCCTGTGATCAGTAAAGAAAAGGGTAAGAGTAATCCTATTACCTCTAAACGATATACATTGTCACAGGAAAATTCAGCGTCAGTAACACTGACTGACAGATGTACGTTTTCATTAACGCGGAGCTTTTATATAACTACTTAAGTGCAGAAGATTATAATGAAAACTTTATGATTACTGTGAATCAATATTATGTGTAATCATTAATCTTGTTCGGTACCGGCCGTTCATCACGAACCCGGTTCCGCCAACGCCTTGTTCCCCTCAAGTCATATGTTCCCCCAGACCATTCCTCCCAAGCTATGTTTCCCCCAAGACAGTATACTTCCGAAGTCCTTGACGCTTAAAACCATATTATTAGTGTATTTTATTTTTTTACGGTACCAAACTCGAAAACCAAGAAAATTGAAAGCAGAAATATGTGAAGTGAACATGACAATATATGACATGGCGGTATATTTTCACTTACATCAAGTTTGTTCAGCTTTGAGAAAAATACTTTTAGAATATGAGAAATGTTGTATCCCGGAAAGTATTTTATAATGTTGTAATATAGAATAAGAGTGTAAAAATCAAAAATAAAAGCCGATGTATGAATATCAGTAACTAGGTTTATTGGTTTGATCGACTAGTTTATGGGACTAATGTATGTTTATATTGTGGACTTAGTAAGTATCCTGTCTCAGGGGGAACAAGGTATGGGTGGAACTGGGTTCGAGGAGAATGGGCCTAGATCCATCTATTTTTTTGCTTAAGCGAAGAAAATTCGTGCAATCAAGGCACATCAACTTATTGTGTCTATTGTTCTGCCACAAACAAACATACAAATCCGGCTAATAACTCAAAGCGTTTACATTTTAGCAGAAACTCCATGCATTCTCCTGTAATCATCACGACAACTACTTATCTATATTATATAGGTAACTATATATAGACACAACGATAGTTATCTGTGTATACTTGTAGGACTGTTAAAGGTACATATGTATCTCGTTGAGAGTAGCATAGGATCGAACAGGGAAAATGGATTATTATTACCTGGAAGCGTATTTAATGATGACGATGTGCCTTCAAAAACTGTATTATATGAACAGGAATTATTTGTTTGAATTATTCATGATCCTTCATTTCTGTACAATCAACATTACTACTACTCGTAGCAGTCATTAGAAGGCTCATTCATTGTGTTGTTGGGTTTTGCTTTGGCCTCTCTGCACTCTGCACTACTTGAACGCTCTTTGTATTGTTTCCTTTTACACGAGGCAACAATAGAAAACGCCTTCTTTTGCTCTTCATTGATAACGCTACGATGACGATGTGACGAGAAGAAATTAATTTGCAACGGTGTGTGTCGTCTTGCCATCATCATCATCATCCCTATCACCATCAGCAACATCAACAGCCTCAGAATTCTCTGTATAGTGGTGTAGCCTTGTTTGATTCATTGCTTCTTTGTTTCACTCTTCTCATTCTTTTATATATCAAAAAACAGGCAAAAGTGGTGGTGCTGAGTAGTAGTCAAGAAGAGTGGATTCGGTGATGTGGAAAGAGTACATACCGGGAATTGTGATAACAAGGATAATGAACAGTAGAGTAAGGATACAAGTACGGGGAATCATTAAAGAGTGCCTTGCATTGCATATGATGTTCAATTTGCGATAACGTAACTTACCAAGTTTGAGTCTGGGGTAATTTTAAATGAACTCATTTCTGTGTGGTTAGTGAATTTGTATTTTAGGAACGGGAGGGATGAGGAGACTGCCAAGAGGAAAGGTACACCAGTAGTAATAGAGCCGATGTTAGTTTATTGAAATGAACAGTGAAGTCAAGTGTGATGATACATATTTATTATAGTGGCAGTAATACAGAAATCTACACAAACATTTCAGATTTTGGGACGGGGAGAGGGAAAATATTATTATCAAGTTGCTACGCCTTGCATATCGTTTGTCTGAAGCGAAAAAGAAGAATTTTCAGTTTTTTATAGTCAATAAAATTGGACAGATATATTGCTTCTTGCGTTTATCCTTGAACGATCTGTAAACATTTCAAAACGTACAACGGGATAGAATACGACCAGTCAGTAGAAGTAATAGTAGAACTGAAAATTGATATGCTTTAGGAGCCTCCGATTTTGGAAAGAAAACCAAAAAAAGCAAAAATAATGACATTTAGTTGGAAATTGAAAGTTGCATTGAACATCGCCTTCTTTTTCTGTTTCTTCTTACTGGTTGTACAGTTTTGTTTGGAATGAATTTGTTTCTTGCCTATGTAGTGTACAAGGAACACCCTAGTATAAATATATATATACGTACTTATTGGTATTCTTCTTATTTATTTGATGATCTCTCACGTATCCCATAGAGTATACAAAATTACATATTGATTTCGCTTTTCACTGGTGTGGGTTTCCGTCGTCTGGCGAAAACAAATAAAAAAGGATTTTTCATCAAGAAACTGTGAAGCGACAACATAAGCGTCATATTTAAATTTCAACACGTTCTACTGAACACAGTCCGTAATGACATTCCTTTTTTCTCGTGGTGCTCTCCACCATGATATTCATATGTACTTCTCTGTGATGTGATCTGACAGCGTCGTCTCATTGTCACAGAGTGGTGGTGGTGGTGGTGCGGTGATGATAAGTAGCTTGGCTTTTTTGCAGCCAGTGTGTGTAAACCGTAGACAAACTATTCCAAAAGCAATGCTCCCCAGGAAAAAACACTCTTCACACACGACGAAAATGTCACGGTCGCCGTGATAATCATCATTTTCATCGCCGGAACAAAAAAATCCATCCTAAAAATTTCTAGAGTGTAGAACATTCCTGAACTCAAGTCGATGCTCTAAAGTGGCAGTCCTTTTTTTGTAGGATGTATGTACCATGTACCTCCACAAATGCTAACAACATTGGATTCTTCCATTCTTTTCGCTCTCTCTCTCTCTCTCTCTTGTGTATTGTATTCTTTTCCAGTCGTTTTTGCTGGTCTTCCCGTTTTTCCAGTTGACAATTCAAGCGATCAAAGGGAAATTTACAGCGCGACCACACTGTTGTGTTTCTCGGCGTATAGAATAAAATATATAGACTGGGTGGTTCTGCTGTTGCATCATCGCCATATAACCCAACTGTGTTATAATCGAATATTGACTTTGGTTTTTGGCACCAGCATCACTAAGCAAGTTTACCCCCGCAACGCAGGGAGACGAGCCCTCATTGTTGTATTAAATGCATTGCTTTAAAGAGCCATAAAAACCATTCTTTAGGCATTAAATAAGTCACTCTGTTACACATTCTCTCTAATGGGTTGTAGTACTTAAGATGGAATGTCGATAAGAACTTTCATGGAATACACCAATAACAGCATTCTATGATGGCGTCCGCTTAAAAAACACGTACCAGCATCCAGTATACGACATTTTCCCTAACAAACTCGACAACGACACAAGTTCTATCATAACTCTGTCATTTTCCCAATTTGATTGCTTATTTCATTCAGTTTCCAAATTCATTCACTCAATCATCCAATACGCTTAGCCTAGCCTGAGATTCTGCTCCTTTTAGTCTCATCCACTCATTTTCATTTTATTCCATTCCCGGGCACAAATAAAATTTTTGCTCTGTATCCTTCTTTTTATCTTTCTGTTTCACAGTAGCTGCTAACAATTCCAGTGCAGTCTAATTGCATTGCATTCATGTGGTGCCCCAACAACAACAGAATTTTTTCTAGATCCATGTTTGTTTGTGTCCATGGCACCCGTCCAAATAATATAGCTTGAACTCGCCCTTACGTCTCAGCCAGTATCACGTTCAAACACACACGCACACACATGCAGGGAATATAATGGTTCTTGTGAGTTTCATTCTGACTTAGACTCAGGTCCTTACTCACTCCGGTTTCTTTTTTACTCACGTTTCCTCTGGAACACAAGCATCGAATTTGGATTTACTCCCTATTTCATGCTTCTGCTTCCTCTCCCTTGCTTATAATATCTTTTCCACCAAAAAAACTAAAATTTGTTGTATTTGTTGTGTATCGTGTGTGCGTACTCCGACTACAAAATATGTTCAATCAACACATGTACGAGTTAGAAAAGGAAGAGAAGAGATGCACAGCTGCTGCAATGTTGTGCAGTACCACATTTTCCTAATCTTTCTCCAGCCACGAGCTGTGTCTTTGGAAGATTTGATTACTATACTACGACGACAGACAAGATTCAATTTTTTTGTGACGGAACTTAACTCGTCCTAACTGTAGCAGAGAGAGGCTGGGGTTAATTTGGCTAGTTTGTGCTCGCTGAATGCTATCTAATCACTAATAATATTATTGCGTGTATCAGGTATTTTATCTCCAGACAGAGTATCAGTGACTACATAACAGTATTAAGCCAAGCACAAAGGGGGACATTTCTTCGTAGCCGGGTTAACAGGAATGTGCCTACATTACAATATACTATGAATGAACACAGTCATTTCATTCTTTTTATCTTCATCTATAGGAATGATGATGATGATGATGAGATGACAGTGGCACAAGGCCAAGTATTTTTTTACTTCCAAGATTACATCAAATGCCAACTGCTTGCTTTCCTAGCCTCAAACGAAGTGTGTGTAGTAGTACTATTCTTGGAAACAAACAACGAACAACAACGCAGAGGAGATAAAAAAATGAATGTAAATATTTTGAAAAAGGAATCGGCAGCCAGCACGCAGAGCAGAGCAAGTAAGTAGGTAGGTATGTAGTAACTTTTCTTCCGTACTGTTACACTACGTATTGATGATGAAGAACCCGCGTAAGGATGTCCAATTTTTGTTGTAACTGTGGACGTTTTCGACTCTTTAAGTATATCAGCACCGGTTTTTTGAACGTGGTTGTTGTGTGTGTGCGTTGCACATGTAATTGTTATTATTTGACAACAGAAACTCTTAGTGAAAGATTTTTTTACTTGTACCCAATACCCGCAGTGTGGGTGTGTAAAGCTTTTTATTTTTCAGCTCAATACTCTGCTGAACGACATGGTTTTAGTTGTTCCGCTTTGAAAAAACAAACATGTTTCCTTTGGTCATAGCACGCCCCCATTTCCTATGGCAAAAACGTCGTTACGGAAAGTTCAATACGATGTTTTACACTGACTACATGCATTCCAGTTTTCAATATAATTCCTTCGCTGGAAAACCCAATCCTGTGGGAAAACCACGCTATCTTTGCTTTCTTGTTCGGTTTAAAAATTGTAAATTGACATGTCAGGGGAGGATTAAGAAAAGTATAAAAAAATACATCTCTCTCTCTGTAGGCAACTGGATTTCTCCCTGGAACTGTTACCTACTTGCTGGACGTTATCTGTCGCAAGACTCCCAAAAGTCAATTTCCTCTTCCACTTTCAGCTTTTTACAAGTTCATACTTTGACGTTGATGCTGCTGTCAACTTTGCTGTCTGTATAGATAATGTAATAAACACTGAAACAGCATGTGACTGGTCGTGCGATGCTACTTTTTCGGTTGTTGTTCCGTTCCAGGCAATAGTAGTGTTCATTATCAGCCAGCGACGCTGTTATATTTTAAAGTAAGGCACTTAAAAAGTTAAGTGGTAGCTATTGTTCTTTTCTCTTCACGTACGTGCCGAGCTCTCAATTTCCCCCTCCCTCTCACGCCCAGTCACTACTGCTTCAATCGCTCAAGAATTGCTGATAAAGCTGTGCTGTACTGTAAACATAGTTACACAGGGCATGGAAGCTGTTTATATAACCTACCGTGTGTAAATTATTTCTCTACCTATAACTCCCTAGGCAACAGAAAATGAATTTTTACAGCGTTATCAGTGCTCGTAAACTCTTGGCCTGACTTGTATGGCCTTCCGCCGTACACGATGGTATTGTTAGATGGAGAATTGAATACAAATATGCGACTCAAATATTTATAAGCGATGTGGACAAGAAAATTGCTTTTCACAAGTTCCACGGTTTTTCTCTCGATTTCATGCAGTCTTTATTGTCGAGTGAAGTGACACAGAGTACGGTGTGATTTTTTTGTTGCAATTTTAAAATTACAAAATGGTTGCGTAACTGTTGTTGACGTTAATTCTCCTGATTCCAGTGAATTTTGAACGGAGAATAGAGCCAACTCGAGTTTTCACACAACACATTCACTCGTTTTAAAATATGCAATTGCAGTGTTACTTTACTTGTTACTCAAAAGCTCTTCTCCCATTTTGCGCCAAAAAGGCCTGGATCCTCGCCTTTTTAATATATGTATTATGTTTTCTCAGAAATATTCCCGAACTTCAATAGCGTTCCCTATAAATAAAATCCCTGCTCGTCCATATTTTTTCCAAGAAAGCCGACAGACCTTTAAGTAGCTGCATTTAGCTACCGAACTTCATTTTATCAATCATTGATCATTCCCAAACTTTCAGTCTCCAAGAGCGCATTTTGTTTTCCTTAAAACAAATTTCATGCGGACACTGAAACGCCAAGTGTCCTGTCATATGAAAATTATTTTTCTTAAACTTTTTGCAATTCATCTTTGTGCTCATGTCTGTGTAAAAACAAGTTACCACCCGCCGGTAAAAGTATCCTTTACAAAAAAGAAAATAGCATGCAAAAGACTATGGGGTAATATTTTCTGCTGTCATCGCTATCAGCCATCGATAAGGCGCCTCTCTCTTTTCTAAACTGTTTTGTACTGGTCAGTACTTCCCTGCTGGCTAAGATGCAGCTCAAGAAGAAAATGAGAAAGAAAGGCAAACGACGAGGAATGAAACGGAATTACTTTTCGTGAAAAAAGTTAGTTTCTTCTAGCTGGACCTCTTCGTTTTTATATGCAATTTCCTATTCCTTGCGTTTCAGAACGGGCGTCTTCCGCCATTCAAGAAAGTTTAAGTGGAATCTTTCCAAAGTAGGTATACGATCTTTACCATGATCATGATCAGTGCAAGGTACCAGCACTAGCTCATACATCGTGGAAGCTAGCTTCCTTTGAGAGAATCAAGTAGTCAAATAGCAAAGCTGAGGGTTGATAGAATCTACGTATAAATGATATATCTACGTAGTTTACTTATTAGGCCAAGGGAAATGTAAAAAGTGGAAAGAGGAAAAAGGAATTTGCAGCAAATGTTCCATTTTTACCCTTATCTGGCATGACGAACAGATTCAAGTCGACTGGGTTTCCCTGTTTCACATACCAACTCCGGTATGTGCATACTATTTGTCTAGTCGGTAAAGTTTTTCTTTGCAATGGAGCATGTGTTTGTGTGCGCTCCTGTAACGGTGTGAGCGAGTTGATTTCTCAGTGAAAGGGACAAACGAAAATGCATGTTTTAGATTCGTTTACACAGGAGAAGAGTTGTAGTCTTGCAAAACACTGCAGAATAATACAGTTTAAAAAGTTCTCGCGGTGAATGTGTTCACGTTGGCAATAGCCGGGATTTTGAGTTTCTGTGTGCAATTTTCACTAACAGTTATGTGTCATTTTTCCTGTGGTAGACAGGAAAAAAGCTTTTGTTTAACTTTCTCAGCTACTGAGATTATTTATACATGTGAGAAGGTAAACTCAACGGACGGTATGGTAAATGACTTATGCCAAATAGGTGGATCATCATAATGGCAGCGGTCGGGAGACTTTTAAAGTTTCCCATTTTACAAAGACGCTTTATTTTAGACTTCATTCCTGTTATGTCAGTCAATGTGCTGTTATACAATGAATGGAAATTTTTAATTAAGCAGAGTACGAACCAGTGTTGTCTATTGTGTGTTTGCTTGAAACAATGGCTACTGAAATAAGCACTAATATAATAAAAGCGTCTCCCGTAGAGTAGTCAAGCTGTTGGATAACCAGAAATAGGGTAGCTAAAAATAAAAGCTTAGGTTTTTTTGTTATTATTAAAATTAATTAATATTATCTAATCGATTCTCTTTCGCAGGTTTATAACTACAGTGATCGCCCTCATTATTGATTACGAAGCGGTGAGCAAGCGGGAACCAGTGTGTGCGGCCTACGTGTGGGAAATCATCGGTTCAATCCTCATAATACTGAGTGTGTCTATTTTTATCGAGCTCAGCTTAACTATAATTTCCCTCCGAGGGTCAATACTCAACGATGCCCCTAGAAAGCCTGCTCAATACCTGATCTATATTCGTTTCGGTAAGTCATGTCAATCCGCTCTGGCCTCTATAAATAATGGAAAGTTACTCTCATTTATGCCAATCTCCAAAACAATACGTTACACTTGAATGAAGTTATTTCCATAATTTTATATACATTTTGTGATCCGTTGTTAGTAATTTTTAAATCCTTAGATATTAGATACACAGGAGGCAGGAAAGCGTAAGTGGAAACTAGTGTGACGCAAACGAGTCTCGACAGTGGCGGCAGCATGGCTGGGACGTGTACCGGTATGTCATTTTCCAGGTGTGCCGTAAGGTGCCGAGTGTTCAACTATTGAATTAGTACCGGGTACCCACCAATATGATTACTGCCGATTGATGCCCAGTGTTCAACTAATAGGCCGGTGCCCTGATCCCAGTTCACTTGACCGGTTCCCTAGGGCCCCCAACATTAGTCTATTATTTTTGCTGGTTCCCTAATGTTCACTGGGAGTTCTGGCTCCTATAAAATTTTCCGGTGCCCGACGCCCTGGTGGCCGAACATCAATGAGTGGCAGTAAAAGTTCAATTGTAGCCATGCTGCCACTGTAAACACATTAACGAGCATGTACGTTTTTATGAGCCAACGCACGTTCACCAAAAATCGTAATTACCCATGCATAACATGCTTCTCTTTTAAAATTAATACCTACATATGCATTTCATATGTACACTTCATTATAGCACATACTAATATAATGTGGAGTATTCTGGAAATGGGGATGAAATAAAAACGGAACGAGGAATAGAAAAAGGACTCTCAAGTAGTGGCATAAAACCATAAAGTCTCATTAGCACAGAAATGGCACTTAAAGTCGAAATTTTCTTCCACTTTTCCTCGTTGAAATTTAACGAGTGGATTTTTCTGTTGAGAGTTATTTATTCAGTTTAACTGCAAGTGCCTGTTGTCCACTAATTTTTTGGTGCACACTGTACAAGCTATACAGATAATGTAACGTTATTATATTATACAATACGTTGAAATCCAGTAACAATAATATTACCCAAAATTATACGGACAAGGTTGAGACAGTGTGTAGTAGTGCGACAAATACCACAACTTTTTCCTTGCTCTACTTCCCTCTCTCTTCTTCAGCCAAACGAAATGAATGAAGGAATGAACTTTCACAGCCATAAATCTCTCCCTTGTCATTCCTTTCTCCAGTTTCCCTTTGCCAAACTTTATTTTACGACCAACCGCCCATTTTACGTAATAAAGTATTATACTGCCGTTCACTTTGTGCGTTTCAGAGATGATGCGATACAAAAGCAGCTTCTACTTACAGAGCACAATATTATTATACAGTTTGAGTTTGATGCGTTCATGCACATTAACAACAAACAACGGCTCACAGTCACAGCGCGACAAAAAATGTAACGTGATGAAATCTGTATTGTAACGTACATTACTTCTCGTATCCTGCTACGTCATATATTATTATGATTAATATTATGTGCAGATTTATCGCGTTGCTCCACTGTTGTAAGCAGTTTTACATCCAGGTACCTTTTTTCATAACCATCACGACGACAATACGATTCCAATTTCACTTGTTGGTGGTTCTTCAGCTGAATAAAAAAGCACTCACTGTTACATAAGTACTGTTCACAACAGGCTCACTCGGAAGCGCTTCTGGAGAAAACGTGCTTTTGATATCTGAAGTCATTCCCATTACTGGTTTTACCGCTGCTGCGGCATCAAAAACAAAAAAAGAAAGTACGCACTATAAAGAAAATAGTAATACGATTATTATCATTGTGCTTTTATGGAGACAAATAAAATGGAATTTACCAGCAGCAAAAAGTACCGCCACTGTTGTTAAATTTCTTCTTCTTTTTCCTCTCTTTTCGTCACAAGATCCTCCTTTATTCACATCACAATTGGGGTTTTAGTGGATATTTTTACTGCTTTTAGGTTTTTAATGGATATTGAAGTTCTTGGCGAACAGGGTAACATTGCCTTCCTACACATGTATCACAAAGTACGAAACAAGTTTAGAAAAGTTGGAATCTCTTGTCATTAAATTTCCAAGAATTCATAAAAATAACTGATTGTGAATTCATAACTTGTGGTGACAGAAGAAAATGGAGGAATTTAATATTTTCAAGGGTTTCAAAATATTCATACTTTTTGTTTCTCTAAGCAATGTAATATTTAGAGAGATATTATATTACAGAAATTACTTCGTGAACTGATTACTGTTTCTGTTTATCGTGGCATTCGATAATCGGTTAAAATCCTAAAAAAAATATCTTATTTTAACTCATTCAATTGATCATTACTTACATTATCTACCGTAGTTAAACAAAATCTTCTACACGAAATCGTTTATTCTGAATGACGAAAAATTCAAAACGGAGGAAATGTAATTCGAGTAAGTATTACTGCTTTTCTTTCATACGTGACGATATATAATATAGACCACCAGAGTTCATACTAGACAAGGCGTACGTACCTGTAAGCTTTCTTTTTCTGCAATTTAAATTCTCATTCGGCATGTCACTTGCACGGCATGGTTTGTAAGTGTATTTTGCTAGCGTGGAAGTATAAGTTATGAGAATTCTAGTCGATTGCCTTAGCGCCGAATCTGTTTCAGTAATACGAAATGCAATAAGCACACATTTCAGAAATGTCACTGTATTCGACAATACAAGTTGGGAAATGTAAAATATATCAGCTCTTAGGGGAAATACGACAGGAGGATGACAATAAAGAAATTATTGCTAAGTTCGTGTGCCTTTCTTTTACGACTAGAGAAAAAGTACGCATTCAATGTATGAATCAATGATGTTAGATGCTACAAGGATTGGTGCTGTTTTTTTTTGAAACAGACCAATGGCACCAGGAAAAAAATCGGTAAAAGTCTGACGAGAAAAAACTGATACAATTTCAATGTAGTAATCAAGTTTTCATTCACTGGCGTCAATTGGCAACTGACGCCACGACAAGATACCATTTGAAAGCCAAAGTATTGGCATCTATCCGTCTGGCATCAAGTTACTACTAACACTCCAGTTTTTCAAAGTTATGATACTTTTATCTTATTGGTCGCCCTCACCAATTTCATATGGTGCGCTTTAATCCGTATTCAATTTCTTCAGTTTTTCTTCAGTTGTCAAATTTATATTGCATCCTTTCTTTTCACGCCTAACCACCAAAACAGTAACAAAGTCCAGATTGCATGTGATGGTTGCCTATTTTACAATTTTGATAGTCGTGATAAGATATAAAGTTGTGATAAATATAAGTGATATACCTATAGCAGGAAGGAGAACACTTTCAGATGTTCCATTTGGTGAAAAATGTCAATTAGGACATAGCGAACACGATTCTGTAAAAACCAGTCTGCAAAAAATTATGTTCAATAATTTTTTATCAACGATTGAAGCCGAGTGTCACCAACACTCGGATCACACTTGTATGTCTAATATATTGTGTGTAGGTCCTAAGCACTGTAAACATTTTTCATGATCACATACTTTTACATTACTTTGCGGGATTCTCATTTATTCTGATTAATTATAACTAAAGTTATGATAACTATGATATAAAAAATTATGAAGTAAGTAAATGAAGATTCATATTGAGCAAAAACTTTCCCATGATCATGGTTCTGATCTCCTCTATTCTTATTAGAATGCTGATACGTCGTGTTTACACGTCGTTAGAATGATTTCTTGCAAATGGAAAGAAAAAAGTTCATAAATGTAGCAACTGAGATATTTTTTCTAAAAGTTTTAGTTTCCAGGTCTAAGTGTCAGCATCTTTTCATGCTCAAGCACATATACGATAATATAAAATATAAAACTGTGTTTGTGCCATTATTACAGCCATCAGTATAAATTTATCTCTTGAGCATAAGTTCCGAGATACTTCTTACCGTGTATGGAAGCAACAATGACTCGAAAAAGTCGTTCAATATCGGTACTTAACTTTACACATTTAGCAGCACACATCACACGCATCGTTTGGTAGAAAGTAGAAAACCACCATGGTGGCAGGTTTCACCACCATGGAAGACGTGTAAGTGCATAAAGGAACTTTTCATATTAAATTTTGATAGACACTTATCCAAATTAAGAGGTTGTTGGAAAAGGACTTTCTTCGTTTTATTTAACCTTCTAGTGATACTCAATGGCTTATATTTATAGTGCATCTGTACTTTACTTTCATGTATATAAGAATGTAAAACTCAAACCCAGATGCAATGTTACATGTACATACATAAATGCTGGTTTAAACTAGATATTTTCTCCATCTTCTTTTGTGACTTTGATGAACTGTTGACTCAACGTTTTAAAATGCCAAAAACTATTTACATAACGCTACATTTACTACTAAATTCATTTAGTATTGGAATTTTCAAAAATTCTGCGTTGGTATATAAATACAGTAGATGTATGTACGATGAACACATACCGCGTCGGTAAGAAATGTACCTAGAATACCGATGATTGTGTGCAAAACCGCTTACAGCACATTAACTTTATATATTTACCTTAGCAGCCGCGAAAGCTCTTTATCATTCCTTTGACCTCACACTAGTTTTTACAGCCAGAAAACGATACACCCAATATGGCAGTGATATTGGGTACAGTGTTCCGTTTCTGCTCATTTTACGGGTTTTGGGAGCCTCGTATATGGTTCAACTATGCCCTCTGAAATGCACTTTTTGCTCAAAATTTGGTTTTGATTTCAGTTTGTTTTTCGTACAGATTTTATTCTTCGTCTACACCTTTTGTAGATGCTATATAAGTAGAATTTGGTATTACATGTAATCTGCTCGAAGGTATGGAGATAAAGTTTCTCAATATCGCTGGTACTCGTTTCCCATCAGGTCACTGACGGTAGTAAAATGAATATTATACCCAATTAACAACTAGGGTAAACCTGTACCATATCCACACGACAGCACGTATTACTTAGGAATGAGCCTAAAGCAATAAAATTCCCATATCGACTGGGCTTATTACTCTTTTGGTTATGAATGGTTAGACGCAAAAAACTGAAGCGATACTCCAATTCTGGCACGCCAATTTGGTCGAACCAAAATTTTACACGTGGAAAGTTGTTGTAAAATGTAATGTGCCTTTCAAAGGAGTTTAAGGGAATGCAATGTGGTAAAGTTTGTCAACAGCTTTTGTTGAGCCAACTATCCACTGGATAGGATGGGTTTTTAGGACTGAGACAAAGCCATGAGAACCACGAGTTTGGACCAATGAAAACATTAAATATTAAGGGTTAGGTAATGTTTTGTGTTACACATGTACCATGCGCCTGCCTTCTGTGCAATATTGCCTTAAACGAATGCACAACCCAACTAAATTGGAACTTGCGTGACCTGACATGAATGGGAGTATACTTTCCAATAGTCTGGTTTGTTTTTACTTTATTTCCGTGTAATTTCGGTAGTTGCCCTGATTTCTGAACTGATCTGGTCCGGATTTTCTATTGCTTGGATGAAAAAGTTTTACATGGAATGTGATCTTATAATGACAAAACAAGTAATGCTAGGTGAGTGGCAGATTCTGAAGTCGATGTTAAACCTTATCTATTCTTCTGCCAAATCAAGTTCTACATTAGTTTAATTGGTCGGAAAATACTTCACTTTTAGGGCTAGTGATATGTACGTGTTTCGTCATTCTTTCACTGATGATCACCGCCTGGTGCACATATGACGTAGCGGGTCGCTCTTGGGTGAAAATGAAACGTTATCAGGCCAACATGAAAGAAATGGAGAGAAAGCAGGCAGCCTACAAGAGATCTGGAAGCAGACATCGTAACTGGAGACAAAGGTACGAAAATATGAGATATGATGATGATTATCTTGGTTATAGGGATGATGACGCACGCATTTTACAAGTTTTTCTCGTTTTTATATAAAAAAAAGCAATTTCATTTTTGCTGTTTTTAAAAAACCTTTTGAGTTTGATTATGATTATCTATACACGAAACTTCGACACAGTTACATACCAACGTTAGATCTATTATTTCATCAAAGATCTGAAAAATAGTTCGTCTAAAACGATAAAATTCGGTAAAAAGTATCTAATATTTTACATGCATTACACTACATACAATAATTGACTTGGATTTCATTTTTCATTGTTATGATCGTAATGTTCCATGTACAAAAACGGAGGGGTATAAAGCAACACAACCCTCGCCGAATCCTGCTTACATGTTATTTTTTGCTGGGTACTCGATTCCTTTCTCCCAAGTTTTGTTGGGTTGTAAAACCTGGCTATAAACTCATTATCACTAACGTTATCAGTCGTAATCTATTTTTAAGATTATAAATGAGCTTTGAATCCACATCCGTTGGGATTTCACCATGTCGTCCTTTCAAGATGCATTATCTTTTATTGTCTTCTTCGATTTGTAAGTTTTAGATGGTACAGCCGTCATTTTAGCATTCAATTCCTGACTTTCAGTGAATTTTTGAGTAAACAGCCTCCTAGAGATTGCGTTGAGAATGGAAAGTCACTTAAAATTAGACAGATGACTGACTTATGTATGATATGATAATGGTAATGATATCTTTTAAAATGACAGTTCCTGTCATACCGTAATTGTTGTCGTTGGACGCAATGTTGTGTTGCTTGAGCATCAAAATGTTTTTTAGGAAGTCAATTTCTCATCCATCCATTACTCTCAAAGCTCAAAAGTTGGTAAATGTATGATGGTGACAACAATAAATCTTCATCACGATACAAGAAAGTAACGCGGAAAACTAGCAACCGTGATGGCGACTTTATTGCAAAGTTATTAGAACTTTTGCTAATATAGGGGTATTCTTATTAAGTGACGAAGTCACTTATTAACTTCACGTTGTCTGTCCGCTTGCCGTTCGTCCGTCAAGACGATAACTCGAAAACTGTTTCGAATTTTGATTCCGCTAAGCTATTCCTCATCTCTTAGGCTCCTCTCGGAATAATTTTGGAGTTTCCAGGTGAAGCCATGTTACGCTCATAGGTCTTCAAAAAGGTCCCTCAGTGGTAACTCAGTAACGGCTAGGAATTTTGAAGTTCTGTTTCCTGTGCTACCACACTGCACGCACGCACGCACGCACGCCGCATTAAAGTGGTGTGCGTTGTGTTGTAGTAGGGTGGCGTGCAGTTTAGTAGTAACGCTGTTTTCGCTAATCAATTACACATTCCCTGTTCTGTTGGTGAGAGGTTTAAAGGGAGTTTGGAGGGAGGGTTGATCACATACTAAGTGATTACTTCGTCAGTTTGCTACTATTACTTTGTAGGTTTATTTATATTTAAATTTGTGAGATTCTATTAATTTTCAAATGAAATGGCCTCTTAAGATGTTAAAGCTCAATACCACAATACTTACATTATCTTATCTTCGGGTTTCTACAATGAAAAGTTTAAGCTCGACAATGATTGCCGATCATATACTTCATCCCATATATGCCAAGTTTCAATCCATTAAGTCAACATTTAATTGTTCAATGAAAGGATTTAAACGTAAATTTAATTTTAGACTTTTTGTACTAAAACAGCTTTTAAGATCAATCAACTTTATTGAAAGCAAACATTAATGATTATGCGTAAATAAGTAACAGTTTCAATTCAAAACTCGATTCGAATAGTCTGTACGAAACTTTTGAAATAAACGGACGGACAAACAGTCAAAAACGTCCCTCGACAAAGTAAAGAAGCTAAACTACTTAAATACTGTGGTAAGAATGTCAACGAATACTGAAAATACATCAAAATGGGTATATGATGTAGTTGAAACCGTTAAAGAACTTTCATGGCAACATCAACCATTAATATCAGTTATTGCTCAGCCATTCCTCTGACATGACATAATCTACTCTGCGGTTATGTAATTTTCTAAAAGTACACGTGTAGCGCAGAACAGAAGAGCTTCCCTATAACTTTATTACCAATTCTTTTCATTACCTTGTAATTTTCCAACTATATTGAGCATTAAGAGTGGCAGTTAAAAGAGCAGTGACGCCAACAGCTTTTAATACTGCAGATTTCGGAGGATGGAGATAAGAGAAAAAGTGATAATTACTTTTACCTACAAACTACCAACCCCACTGTCTACATGAATGATAGTTCTGGGGTGTTCCCTCACAACAGAATGGAAAAATGGAATAAAGGATATTGTTGTACTATAGGAATTTTGGTAATAACCAGAGCATATAATGTCAGCATTTAGGGCTTAATGGCCATTGAAGCTAAAAAGCTGGCTTTTTAGCTTCAATGATAGTAATAGTAATAATGACAAAGTGTGTCATTTTTTAAACAAAAGTAGTATGTGGTCGGTTTAGACAAAACCAGGAAACGAGAAATCGTCTAGTTTGGAAAATGACAAACAAGCACACTAATAGACACTAGATATAGCTAGAAAGCTGCAAAAACCAAACAAATGAGTACGTGTGTTCTGTCCAGATCTGGTTTTACATCCTCTTTTTATTTATCCTTATGACTCGGAATTTTTACAGTTGTCAAAATGTCCTCATATACCACTACTAGTAACTACGTTACAATAGCCCATTTTTATTTAAATTGATCCCTCTAAGAGCATTTAAAAAAAAAAAAATCTGTCATTTATAGCATGCCATCGTAAAACTAAGTCTGAAACCAAACAAGTAATTATGGCAGTCTCGAATTTATTGTGGGTAATAACAATTTTAGTAGCCGCTGTGATAAAAGATTGATCTTTAACAAACTGACATGAAAAAATTCCCTTTTATTTGTTTCCGTTTGATTTTTGTCCCCAAATGGTTGGAGCTGGCTACAGCTCACCCACATCTCAGAGACTCACAATCATTCAGTGCGGAGGGAAAATAACTCTCTTGTGTTATCCTGGTTTTTGCTCCACCAAGACTCGTCAAGGATTTTTGCTATTGCAGTTGCTTTAATGTTTTCCGGAAGGCGTGAAATGTTTATTTCTTCAGATGAGCCGGAACAAAAATGTATTTCGCGAAATAAAAGTTATTGCCATGCTTTTCGTAGGACGACGTCAAGCAAATCCTTTTGACGTAAAAGTGTACGGCACAACACCATCAAACTGCTATGTACATTACCTACATAACCAATAAATACAGAGACGAAGCCAGGCAGGGATGACAACAAACAAGCATGAGAGGTTGGAGCAACACAATACAATAGGAAAAAAGGAAAAATGAAGTTTTTGCGCCTTCGCAACATTTGAAAGTTTTAATGGTGCGATCATGTTGGCTGCTTTAACGAGGAAGACATCCTCAGCCAGTTTTTATTAGTCCTTTTCTTGCCATTACATTTAAACCTGTGTACTACCCCTACCACCACCACTGCGGCCCCTCTTTACACTCTAATACCGTGCATGTAGTTTAACAGCAGTTGCAATTTTCTTTCAAGGGGGCGGAGTGGAAAGGAATGTTAAAATAAAAACGTGTCAACCAGCGAGCGAGATAAAGAGGAAAACCGTAAAAATTTGTAATGGGATTTTCTCTCTGGGCTTGTGAAACTGACTTGGTTTCTTCTGTGATAGTTTTTCTGGTCCCGTTATCTCGTGTGTGTCGTACTAATATTATATATATAACATTTATGTGGGAAATTCTAATACTAGAATTTTTTTTTCCTTTTCATACAGGAAAGTAATACGGGCTTACCAGGATAGCTGGAACCACCGATGCCGGCTAATGTTTTGTTGCATACACAGCAAGCAAAATAGGGTAAGAACAAAACTGGGAAAATATAGAGACCACTAATATTACCGTTAGTAATTAGAACATTAATCAAGTTATTGCACATTTTGTAAAAAATATGATGCTACAAAGCAATACAATTTTGTTAGCTTTCCAGCAAGCCTGGGGAAAACGAGAAGGGGAATACCGGGTGTAATGTTGAGAAGTAATGTCATAAATTGTATGGCTTTTATTAGTCAGATAGGTAGTAAGTACAAAACGACATTGGCAATTTTTTTCACCCTGTTCACAAAGTTGTTACTGCTATGCTACTGTGTATTTATTCGGTTCATTTGATTGGGAAGCACCTGAAAAATGCATCGAATAAAGTCCTTGCAAAGCTACGACTACGAAAAGACTGGTTATTTTATGCCATGAAGCGTTGCATTATGTATGGAACATGTAATCCTGTTAGCTATAGTTGGAAAAAATCTCTTGAGAATGACGATGATAGTGATTCATGGCTCTCATGTCATGGTCATGCACACATGAATGTGTTCTCTCCTTCTCTAGTTCGTCAAGGAACTTTCTCCTTTTTTAACCGCATTATGAATTCAATTGTCTTTTGAGATCGTCATGATGCATGCATACATAAGTGACATTGTATTTTACACTCTTTATGTGACTCGCGTCGTGTAAACGTAAAATACCAAAAACAACTCTGTTGTTTCTACAGATGTATACAGTTAAGCAAACATATTTACCTTGTCTGCTTGTAAGGAACGGCTTCTGCTGCATTGGGCTGTTTAAACTACGTCATGACTTTCTACATCTCCCAAACAAATCATTACTTTAGGAGAAATATCTCTGTACTCCAACCCTCAGCGGAAAAATTGTGGAAGTTTCCAACACATCCGTTATAACGGAGCTATTATGTATATACAGTGTATTTTTTCATTCATCTGGCGGAAAGTTTGCCGTACGATAGTAGTAATAATAATAATAATATACACTCTTAATTTTGTGAGAGACGGCAAGTGTATCGTTGCCGTTGAAATGCAGGACGAGGATTATCAAAATGTTGTGTGTGAAGTTGATGGTTGTTGTATTTCTGTACCATTCTACAAATCTACCCGCTGTTATTACCATGGCTACATTTTCCTCCCAGATTAGAAAGGCAACAATGTTTGAATGCAAAGTCGAAAAATTTTGTATAGAAACATTAACTTACATTTCGCTTCAGCTAGCATATATAGCTGGTCGGCTCGTGTTACAAAAGACGGTTATGCACAACACAGTTATGTCTACGTCGGTATTTAAGTACATTGTTTATGTTTATCAGGAGAAAAGAGAAAGGGGAAATTATTTTTTGTAGCTGTTTTTCAGTAGAATCTATTTATGATGGCTGATGGCAGAGGATATGTGAATGTGATTCAAATATCATGAAATAATAAACAAAAAGATGATGGAAACAACCGACACGGGAAAGGAAATACAATGAAACTTTATTTTTCGTTTTTTGAAGGGTGACATGGATTCAAAAATGGATAGTTTCCATAGATTTTTTTCAATTTCCATCGCGTTTCCATTTTTTTTATCAATTTTTTGTTACGTTTTTACATTGTAATGTTCCCTTATCAAGCAAGTGCTCATTATTACATAGAAAGCGTCATACAAACAAGGCGTCATTACCGTTTTACGTAAACGTTACCATACATTAACTAGTGCGTTACATAATTGGGACATTTATTTTTGAGTAAAATTTCTGTCTAAACCTTTTGTCGTTTTTACTCCCTTGGTAGC
>JAHZNB010007329.1:0-11857 GCA_027744295.1 Callyntrura guangdongensis | reverse complement strand
TTTGTGTCTTCGTAAAGTAAATTTATCGTGATACCGAGAATAGAAAAATTTATACTAAATTTCACAAACATGTTACTATTTACCTTAATTTATGATTTGTCGATCTTTATATCGTTTTTTTAAATCTCGCAAATATTGTTTTTCAATCCAGAAATCCGTACGTATTCTTTCAAAGCAAAACTTAGCAAGCAAAAGATGTAAATCTATTTTTGGGATACTTTGAATTTCTTTACATAAAAAATACTACCGCGCATCTCCGTTTTTTGATGTTTGCATTTTCATGTAGAGATACCATAAATCCAAATAAAGAAATCAGTTACGCAATCTCCTTTCGTAGTTTTTGTAATTGAAAAAAATATTTACCAAGTTTTCGTGTTTGGGAGAAAGTAATTACTGATTTTCCTTTTGAATCATCGAGTTTGTTGTTAATTTATATACATTGTAAATGTAACATATTTCGAGAATCGAAACAACAGATTTTAAGGCTGTAACTAAGGATGATGTTGCCACAACGTTTCGGTGGGACAAGCACTTAGGGTTATCTATTATTACTTGAATCATGTTTATTTTAAATAGGTTGCAACGCAAATATACTAAAATGCTTAATTTGCTCTTCGTATTGCTAAATAATTGTATTATTTGTGGGTTGCAATGTTAAAACATTGCCACTAACCTAAAACTTCAAGAAATAAATTTACTGTAATCTTTGTCAATTTTGCATATAAATTTATGTGCCTGAAATCATTTTTGAGCTAACATTAAAAGGAATTTTGTGAAACCTGTGGTTTACACAGAGTAATTTTATATTTTGTGGCTTGGTAGTACCGAGCGAAATAAATTTATACGTTGTAAGTTTTACGGAAGGCTGTGTTAAAAAGATATTTTAATTTTTTTTCATTCTCTTAGATTTATATTATAAAATAAAACTGCTTTTACCTCTTTTAGAGTTGATTTTGTGTTTTAAACTAATAAACTAGGTTTAAAATAGTATTTCCTTTGGAAAGATTTAAGGGTAGACGTTTCCATATAATGTGGAATGTTAAAACAGTAATATCTATTTTTAATAAGTGAATTTCGATAAATAAAATTTTCTATGGACAGACAGCAATACACTCGGAACAGTTTTCATAAATTCATGAAACCTTACAGATTTGCTGAATAAATCCAAAGAGAGTTAATTTCACGTCGTATTTTGAAATATTTTCCATCTTTTTAAGGTAGTAAAACATTTACTAGACTCTCTTTCTCCTGACCACACTTAAGCCGACTCTGCTTTTTGACAAGCAAGTAGCTCAGAGTAGTGTTAATGGGATCATATGTTAGCAAGGTTTTTCTATTGTAATCTCGGGTTTGGGTCCAAAAAATAAACGTTAGCCGATTCGGCTCAAGTAGGGCACAAATGTTCTTTATACTGACGTCTACGGGATACAATGCCAGTAAATATGTATTTTCAACTTCTTGGGTGCTGTTTGTGAAGAAGAGGGTCAAAATTTAAAACATAGCTAAATTATTTAAAAAATTGTCAAATAAAAACTTAAATGTTATGTCTATCAATTTAATTAATTTGTATCAATAAAAGGTTTTCATCTGCATTTCTATAGTTAAAATTCAGGCGGTTACTTACTATATTATGGCAGAACTGCACAGAGATTGACCCAAATGAAATGCTTAGGGTGCAAATTCCCTCCTGGCAATAATTGCACAAAAGTCATTTGTGGAAATTGCAAAATATTATTAAATATTACAGTGCTTTTTTAATTCCATTGATAGTGTCGCTTCAACCATATAAATTGCTAAAAGGAAGATGACTACAGAAATTTAAGCAGGTAGAATTACAGATGTAGAGAATAATAAATTGATGGAAAGTATTACTTAGGGCGAATTAGAAACTGAATGGATTTATTGTTGAAGGATTATTCACTTGACATGTATCATAAGCAAAAGAGACTCATTATCAAAGGAAAAATTGGATGGAGAGCATTATGTTTTTGTGACAGGAACTTTTAGTTGGAGAGCACGATAACAATCTGAACCAGGATTTGAGAGAAGTACGATTGGAGGGATATAAGATTGTAAAAATACAACTAAGAAGAACTTGTTAATTTAATTTTACGGTTTTAAATTGCTTGCGTGCTAATGATTCTCCTCTCATTTCTTTGGCCAATTTAGTTGAAAGATAAAAGTTAATATCAACGTCGTCCATAAGCATATGAGTAAGTTTGTGACAACGTGTATTTGGTCAACTAAAACTATGTTATACGAGATATTAAATTTTGAAACAAATCGACAATCTGACATGTTGGCCGGTATGTGAGAATTTTGGGCTTTACTTTCTAAAACGAATCAACTGTTGGGCTAAATGAGATTACTAAAGCTAAGCACAGTGTAAATGTTTCAACTCAAAGCAACTTCTATACTTTTGAAAATCATTTAATATTTTAAACATTTGTTAAAATGTAAGACCGGCACTCCAATAAAAGCTTGTTGTTCAATAGACTTAAACTTCAACACGAATGTAAGCTGGCATTCGAACAATTACGTAGGTAAAATATGTCGACTAAAATGGAGTTTACCGATGTCTACACAAATGTGAGTAAAAAACCGAAGGAAATTTCCGGTAAAGTGAATAAATATGTTAGACATATATAGGTTTGCCAAAATTTTTGTTTCAAGTATTAGTAATATAAAGTAATTTTTAGACAAGAATCTAATAATAATATTTTTGCTAAAGAAGAAATAGCAATTTGGAAGAAAAATCTACCCGACATTGAACAACTTGTTGATGTTAAATATTTAATTTTCTGAAACTGTATAAACTGAACATTTTAAACCACCCCAAGTTGTCAATTTTTGAATAATGCCGACTCGATTTAAATATTGCCAAATATAACAGGACAAACTTGAATAATGTTCACAAAAATAGTATGCTGCTTTCAACTTCTCCTTATAAAAAGCTTGAGCAAGAATGTTTTTGTACACACATATAGCTTACATTTCTGCTTTATATTTTTGACACTTTTTTATTTTATGTCAGGAATTTTGTGTCTTGGCGAATTAAATATACCGTGTTATCAAGTATATAGAAACTTATACTAGATTTCACAAACATTTTACTATATAGCTCAATTTACTACTGGTTTATCTCTATAAACATATTTAAAGAAAGCCTCAAAAAAATATTTATTCCAAACGAGGAACACGTGCATCATTTTGTCAGTTCAAAGCAATGGATGTAAGTCTGTCCCTGAAATAACGTGAATTTTTCTACATAAAAAATACTACCCCGCACCTCGGGGTTTTTTGATGTGCTCATGTTCATTCATTGCTGCCATAGATCCACACCAAAAAATGAATTATACTGTCATCTATCGTACTTTTCGTGCTTAAAAAAGGTACTCACCAAATCGTTGATATAGTTGTTAGTGTGTATGTAGTAAACCTAATATATATCTGGAATGGAAATAATAAAATAAAAAATTCTTCTAGCAAAAGAAAAGTTAAATCAGGCGTTGTTCTTTTACTGACTAGTAGAGACTTTTTTCTGGGGAATTGAGAACCGAAAGTGGACATTATTACGCAACCTGGCAACCCGCTGGCTGAGATATTGGCATTTTAATGGATCGCCGGACGGTGCTTGACGGTCCATGAGAAAATGGGCCGTGAAAGAGTGTTGGGTAATTTGTGCTTTTGAATTCCTAGGCTGGTGGGCCATGAGTAAAGTTGATTGGCGGCAAGAAGGGCTTAAAGGCAAATACGGGTTTGAATGTATGGCTGGCGTGGCTATAAGCTGGACTGGCGTGAAACCTCACAACACAGTTTCCGAGAATTAGGCATCAAAATGGCCCACTGAACGGTGCTGGCTATTTTTAAAATTCCAATATGACCTGGCGGCGATGAGAAAATTTTCTGGAAGGCCGAGCAAGGTTGGCAGGCTAATAAGTGTTGGATTAGCTGGGTTGGAACGTCATGGGGAGCCAACTTTCCTCAATGTGTTTACTGCTCCATTCAACCAATAAATTTCTTATTGAATTTTCAGAAGAATTTAATATGCTATTATGCTTACTCAGGAAAACTGTTTAGCGTTAGCAAAGCGTGAGATCACATTTGGTGCAAAGTACACAGAGAAAACGATTCCGTATGCGTCAATCCGCATAAGCGTTTGAATCTGTACGTTAGGTGCGGTTTTATCACACATTATGCATTCATTATATAGGAATCCATCTATACGTAAGACCTACCAGCTTAAGTTATTATTATGTAATACTCACTATATGTACCAATATATGTACAACACCTTGTATCGCATTAAATAAGTTTAAAACCTGATACAAATTTACATATTGAAAAACAACTTTGTAACTCATTACAATTTATTTTATGCCACAAAGTCAAAATCTAATTTTTAAAAAGTATGTAATACTAACTCAAAATGTTGCTTGACGTATCCTTGCATGATTTTGGAGAATATTATCACTAGTACTTGAAATTTTCGTATTTAAACAATTATAATTCCCAAGCAACACTTATTCACACGTATCTTTACAAAATCATGTACTACATGTATGAATTAATGTTGTATTACAACGAAAACTCCACAATCATCTTATACGTCACAGGAGCATTATCCACAGGAAGTCACAGGTTAGTTTATTGTGATTGTTTGCTACCGACTTCCCCTATTTTCATAACTTTCATATTACTAATACATGTTTGGGGTAAAATTGTACGAAGATACCTGAAAAAATGAAGAAGCGTTCGTATACCATGAGGTATTTGCATGACGGCAATACTGGTCCAACGTTACTTTTCCAGTACTTTTGAGTGCGCTGTTTTTGATGCGGGACATAAAAATCCCACATTAGTTCACACTTATTTATAATACTAATCTATAATTTGTTCATGGACTTAGGTCTTACTTACTTACTTAGGTGTTCCAGGGTGGACCCCAGTGTCACGGGGTTCTAGTGTGGGACCACGGTGTCCCGTGCTCGCCAAGCAAGTCGGATTCCCGAGGTCACTAGACCAGTCGGGGTCCCGGTATCATGGGGTCCGGGGGTCTCGCCAAGATCTGATTTCAAGAAGTCAATATGCATGAAACTCTCTAAGCGTATGTATTATTTTTTACAGATTGATTTAATTATGCATTTCCCTAAGATGTACACCATTTAAAAAAATATTTAAACCTGTGTATTCATGTAACAATGATATGATTAAATGGTGTCAAACTGGAGCATTGCAATTTGAAAAAGATAAACTAATTTATATCATAAATTAACTAAGAGATAGTTTGTTTTGTATCGTTCTTCTTGTGACCATCATAAAATGTGTTATTACGTTTGTTTAAAATTACGGGTTAATTAACAATATTGCGTTTGTTAAACTGTCCAATAAAGCCAAAAAATTATTATCTGTAGTTTCCTGGCTGAATGGGAACAAACCACCAATACGAACAGCTAACTCTCGCTGAGCCTGCCAATCAAGATACAATTGCTTATTTTTATGGTAAAAATTAAACGTATGATATTGATTCCTCTTACTCTTTACAAACTTTCTAGTAACTTCGCATGTACGCGCCAACAACGGCAAAACTACTAAATATAAGATAGTTAAATAGGTTGCAGCAGCAATAACAGCCACAATAAGAATCGTTGTTACCATTTCCCAGCATTTAAATGGCATCCACCATAGTGCCGTTAGTCCAACTTGACCAAGTGCCAAAAATAGAAACATAATATTGTTCAGGAAGCAACTAAAATGTGTTAGCCAAACACGAAAATAATTATACAAATTCAAAGTTGCGTATTCAGACAAACCAGAAAGTTTGGAAGTCAACTCAATGAGACTAGAATTCACTGTGTACAAGACGGTTAGCATAACAAATACAAATATAAATAAAAAGCGTATAAACTCTATGCCACAAATCCATGCAAGGAGGAGACGAATTAAACCGACTAAACAAACAGTTGAAAAATCTCTTTCGTAAGGTGATGGTAACAGCACTTGAGCTACGGAATAAAACGGATCTAGATCCATAAACATGAAAAAAGGGAGTACAAACAAAACTATTGTGATGGATACGACATGCAGAACAATTATAACGTGTCCGATGAAGTCCGCAGTTGGACCCTGTCGTAATTTGAAGCCTAGAGAGAAAATAGTAAATTTGTTTTAAGATTAATTTTCAAAACAAAATTGTTTTTGTAGATTTGATGGTAGTTATAATTGTCAGTTCACAAATTTAAAAAACGGTGTACTGCATACTCACATGTTCTCTCAAATCGGAATAGCTGATTTAATAAAGGCGCAACTTCCAGGTTCCTTTGGTAAAGAAAGTAAGTACCCCATTCCAGCGTTGAGGCGCACGACAATATGACCGAGAAAGCCGTGGCTGGCGTATCTGTTATAGCTTCCCGGCCAAATGACAATTTGTACAGAAGAAGAAAGATACAAGACCCAAATCCAATTGCAAACGTAATAAGCACTTCTGCTATGAGGAAAGGAATATACTTCTTTTGAAAAAATGACTCTGCCATAGCCGACAACCTTCCCTTATTATTGACAATTTCAATTGGAAACGGATATATTGGAGTGTAAAATTGTTGATATAATTTTAAGGCTGTAATTAAAGATGGTGTTGCTACCACGTTTGGGTGGGACAAGCACTTAGATCTAGGATTTTCTGTTATTACTTGAATCATGGTTGTTTTAATTGAGTTTCAATGTAAATATACTAAAATGCTTATTTTATTTTTTCGTAATGCTGAAATGCTGTTACTTTTTTTGGATTGTAAGTTAGAACAATGACACTAAACAGCAACTTGAAGAAAGAAAATTACTGTGATTATTGGCAGTTTTACGTACAAGTTTATGTACGGAGTCATATTTCTGAGCTAATATTCAAGTGAATTTTAGACTCTGTGGTTTGGTAGTTGCAAGTTAAATAAGTTTAATCATTGTGAGCCTTACGTGTAAAGGCTGTTCAAAAGATATTCTTAATAAGCTTTTTTCATTCTCATGGATTTATATTTTAATATAGAATTGATTTTGCAACTTTTGAGTGGATTTTGCATTTTAACCTAAGAAACTACAATTAAAATGTTTTTTCTTTAGAAAGACTGAAACGCTGACGTTTCTATTAAATGTGGAATGTTAATGCAGGAATATCTATTTTTAATGTGATTTATGTTTAAAAAGAATTCTATGCGAAAACAGAAATACACTCTGAACAATTTTCATTAACTCCTCAAACCTAAAGGATTTGTTTCATAAATCAGAGGAGAGGTAGTTTTACACTTTATTACAAATGCCAAATTTTGAAACATTCTTCATTTGGCCATGTGTGTCAGTCTATTTTTTATCACACTCCCGGCCACACTCTTCAGCTGACTTCGAGTTTGGGTCAGAACATATATTTTAGCCGATTTGGCTCAAGGTTGGCACAAGTGTATCAAAACCCAATGACGTCTATAGGATAAAATGTCAGCAAATATTATTGATTTCAAGGGAGCTATTTCGGATGAGAAGGGTTTTAAATTTAAATTACATCCCAATTTTTTCAAAACCTGCATAATATCAAATAAAAAACCAAAATGTCATGCCTATATCAATTTAATCAATTTGTATCAATAAAAATGTCTCGATCTTGAAAATAGATCTCGATATTGCAATTTAGTCGGTGGCATATTATGACACAGCTGCAAACACATTGACATGAATGAAATGTTTAAGATGCAACTCACCTTTTGTTCTCTTTAATATAGTAAATACGTTAAATAAAAACGAAACGATAATGGTAAAAATTTCAGAAACTAGCGAGACCTTTGTATTCATTGTGTAATTGCTCAACCAAAACACTGTTTAACATGTTCGATGCAGAATTTTACGGGGAATAAAATGCAACATTGGAAAATATCTGGTTTGCTTGTAAACGATTATGCCAGTATTTTTGTTTGGACACTTTACATGGGACGGGAAGAAAGTAGTTTTTCTCTCAATCAAAACACTTGCTAAGTCGGCGTACAAGCAAACGAAGAAACGCCCAATATATAATTTTATTCCCGATAAAAATTTGCATCGACTTTGCATTGTATTCGGTCAGCTAAAAACCATGTTTTGAATTTGAATCAAATTTTCAAACAAGTCTACAATTTGGTATGTTTCCTGGCATATGAAACGTACTGGGCTTTATATTGTAAAACTAGAAATTTTTTGGGCTAAGTGAGTTTACTAAAGCAAATCAGAGTGTACATGATTTAACTCAAAGCAACTTCAATACTTTAAAAAAACATTTTTTGAAAAGTAAGACAGGTTTAAGTTTGTATTCCAACAACTTAAATATTTTAGTAATATAGTAAAGTCTTAGCAATGACTTTTTTGTGCACGGTGCTTAAGTACTTACTCTATAAGTTTGACGAAAACGTGTCAAATTATGGACTTTGGCGTGACTCCAAATTTCACGTGTACTCACGTGGAAGAAAGTATTATTGAAGTTGCTTGTAAAACGTCCATCTTGTTATTTCAAATTCTGTAACTCGAATACATGTCCTGTTTCGAAATACCAAAACTGAAAAATACTTTTAGCCAAACGCAAGCTAAATACGCTTTGTCTTTATTTTCTTGTTAGATTTAATATTTAAACTCGATATAATGTAGAATAAGCTTTAGCTTAAACACGAATGTAACCTAGCATTCGAACTAACAAGTAGGTAAAAGAAGTCGACAAAAATGGAATTTAAAGATTTAAATATAAAAGAGAGGAATTACACAAGAAAATTTCCATTAAAATGGCTCAATAGATTAGTTACATATAACTTTGTCAAAATGCATAGCAATTTTTGTTTTTAGTACGGTTAATTTAAATTATTTTTTAGGCATGGATTTAATAATAACGCTTTTTCTGGACTAAAAAATCGAATTTTTGAAGAAAAAACGACTCGACATTAACCTACTTGGTAGTGTAATATATAACAAAATAAACTCACTATGCTGATTAATTTGATCATTTGAAAATACTCTCAGTTGTCAGGTTTTGAATAATACCGACTTCCTTTTTAATAATATGGGTTACTAAATAGTAAAAAAATTATGGGTTAATTAACAATATTGCACACACTGACACTGACCTGTCCCACTGACCAACAAAGCCAAAATATAGTTATTTGTAGTTTCCTGGCTCAAAGGAACAAACCACCAAAACGAACAGCTAACTCTTGCTGTGCCTGCCAATTCCGATACGCATGTTTATTTTTATGGTAAACATTAAATGTATGATATTGATTTCTCTTATAATTTACAAACTTTCTAGTAACATCCCATGTATGCGCCAACAATGGCAAAACTACTAAACATAAGATAGTTAAATAAGTTGCCGCCGCAATAACAGCAACAATAATATTTGTTGACACCATATACCAGCATTTAAAGGGCATCCGCCACAGTGTGGTTACTGCAAATTGACTAAGTGCCAAAAAAGAAACATAATATTGTTCATGAAGTAAGTAAAATGTTGTAGCCAAATTCGAAAATAAATATATGAATTCAAAGTTGTGTATTCAGAAAATCCAAAAGTTTTGGAAGCTAATTCAAGAAGACAAGTCTTCACTGTGTACAAGACGCTTAGCATAACAACTAAAAAAAGAAATAGGAAGCGTCCAAAATCTATGCCACAAACCCATCCAAGAAGTAGGCGAGTTAAACTGACTATACAAACAGTTGAAAAATCTCTTTCGTAAGGCGACGGTAAGAGCACATGAGCTACGTAATAAAACGGATCCAGATCCAGAAACATGAAAATAGGGACTACGAACAAAATTACTGGAATGGATACGGCAAGCAGAAAAATCATAGTGTGTCCGATGGAATCCGCATTTGGACCCTGTCGTAATTTGAAGCCTAGGGTTAAAAGTTAGTTTCTTTTAAGGTCAATTTTCAAAATAAAAAAAATCCGTAGATTTAATGATAACAATATTCTTTAGTTGACAAATTTAAAAACGCGCTACACTGCATACTTCTATGTTCCCTCAAACCAGAATAGCTGATTAAGTAAAGGCACAACACAGGTATTTTTGGTAAAGAAAGTATGTACCCCATTCTAGCATTGAGGCGCACGCCAGTATAAAAGAAAAAACCGTAGCTGGCGTACCTATTATTGCTTCCCGGCCAAACGACATTTTGTGGAGAAGAAGGAATATACAATGTCCAAATCCGATTGAAAACTTGATTAGCACTTCCGCTGATAGGAAAGGATTTTTTTTCTTTTGAAAAAATGATTCTGCTATAGCCGACAACCTTCCCTTATTATTGACAATTTCAATTGGAAACGGATATATTGCAGTGTAAAATTGTTGATACAATTTTAAGGCTGTAATAAAGGATGGTGTGTTTACAACGTTTTGATTGGTCAAATGTTTAGACCTAGGGTTTTCTGTTCTTGCTTGAATCATGCTTATTTTTATTTGGCTACAATGCAAATATTCTAGAATTCTTATTTTGTTTTTCATATTGCTAAATGGATGTAACTTTTTGTGGATTGTATTTGAGAACAATGGCACTGAATAGCAACCTTAAGACACAAATTTGCTAAATATCTTGCTAAATTTGTTTATAAATTTATTTTCGGAATTATATATTTGTGCTAAAATTAAAGTGAATCTTGCAAAACGTGTGGTTTGCACAGAGTAATTTTCTAAGTAAATTTATACATTACAAACCTTCCGGATAATAGCTGTTTATAAAATTCTTGAATATGCTGTATTCTATCCATTAGCATCGACTTTTTCTTTAGAAAGACGGTAGCACAAGGGTTTTCTTATAGTGTACAATGTTAATGCAGGAATTTCTATTTTTAAAATGTGAATTTTCTATACGTGACAGCAATACACTCCGAACTATTTTAATTAACTCCCCAAACTTAACAGACGTGTTGCATAAGTCAAGGGAGAGCTATATAGTTTCGCACTTTACTGCGAATGTCAAATTTTGAAGCATTCTGTCTTTCTACCAGGGTAAAACATTAAGAACGTTGTTGAATTTTTATACACAATATTAATTTTACCATGTGTCTTACTGTCAGTCTATTTTTTATTACGCTCCTGGCCAAACTCCTCAGCCGACGTGGCTTAAATATATCAAACAAATACCTCAGAGTAATGCATTAGATGTAAAACGGTTAGGGGGTACACGGCATTTTCAATGACCCGATCCGACCCGGTAAATTAAATTTTTTCTTTAACCCGACCCGATCCGACCCGTACTTCCTCAGACGCGACCCGGCCCAACCCTATCGGATCGGGGTTTCCTGATTCACAGTCAGTTTCCATAATAAGACACGACACGGGGTTCTTTTTTCTTTTACAAATTAGGCTACACCTTATGAAATCGTTGAACTTGCATATCAATAAACAGGTAAGATTGATATCTCGTATGGCAATATAACAAGAGTTTAGTAAGATGAAATTTGAAACAGTAGAATCGTCGATCAACGAAACGAAACATAGCAAAGAATTAACTAAACGAACACGAGACTCTATTAACCGGAGCATGATGAATTGAAATGAGGAAGCGCGAAATGAGGAAATGTGAAAAAAGTCGTAGTCGTATCCTTCTCTCTCTTCTATTTTCCGTAAATTATGAGAAGAAAATGTTGTCAACGGTGTCAACGATAGCAAAATGACATCCGATCCGACCCGAAAAAAATCCAGTTTTCTTCAAACCGATCCGACCCAGCCCGGTCGAGTCGGGTCGAGAAACCCATCTAGTTATCGGGCCGGATGTTTACCTGTACTGTCCCGTGATCTGCATAATATGTAGATAAGTTATAATATGATGATGATTGTAAAAGTGTTAAATTTTGTAGCTG
>JAHZNB010007328.1:0-42999 GCA_027744295.1 Callyntrura guangdongensis | reverse complement strand
GACGGACGGACAGACAGACAGACATCGTAAAGTTAATAAGTGACTTTCGTCAAACTTCGTTAGACTTTCGTCACTTAATAATTTATCAAATTAGATTGTTGATGTGAACAAAGGATGAATTAATTTCTTGACTTGTATGACGTTCCTGCTTTAATCTAACAAATACATACATAGGTGAAATTATCCAAATGTTCTAAAACAAAATATTATCAAAATGGTTTCAGCAGTTTCAGCAGAAACAGTTTCAAACTGACAGTTTGTCCGTCTGTCTGTTCGTGCGAGATCTCGGGAACGGGAAGAAATTTTGAATTATTTTTTCGCCTATAAACAGCCCATGCGATCTAGTTGCGAAGTGTCACTTTCTGAGGTCAACGATTAACCGTTAAAAAATAACAGCAATGTATATATTTCTTTAAACTGTGACCTATGGGACACTAAATATCAGCAACCAATAACCCGATACGGCCCAGATTTTGCCTACAGATACCCTATGACCCCTACTAAAAGTGTGTAAAAGTTTGACCTATGGACCTCGGGCTCAAAGGTCCATTTAAAAAAACGTTATATCTCAGGAACCTGACATGCGATTTTGATAAAATTTTGTATGTAGATACCTAAATCGAAGCTAGTACACAATCTAGTTTTTAGACTTTATATTTTCTTTTGATATTTCAATTTTTAATTCGATATTTCACTATGTGATTGGTTTACACCATTATATCACCAAACTTTCATCACCGATGCTATCAAAAGATTCGAAACATCCAGGCTGCCGCATGTTGACGCAGCAATTTATATCACAAGACGAGAATCCCAAATGTATATTATGATAAACTTTGTTTTATGCACACTTTGATCTGTATGTATAGGCTATACAGTATAGCTCTACTGTACGTATTACGTATACATGTCGGCTAACTAAAAATGCATTACTTGATTTCACAGAGTTCTCCAAGTAAAAAGCAATAACAATACGGCGCTAAAATCATATTACATTGAGTTTTGAGTTGAGTTGGTGGTTATGATCTGAAATCTACAAATTTACCCGAAGAATGAGAAACCTCACCTAGAGGACGCAATTATTTCTCATCCATCCCACACCATAATCTATAAACCTTGATCCAACACTATTTTTTTCAAAATGGTCATATAACTTGTAGCCTAGCCTATTTAGTGTTTGTTCCAATTATTTCGAAGACATTAGAAAGACACAAAGTCCATGCGGTTGGAGTGTAAATTATATGGTCATAAGGCCCAACACGCTGCGTAATGATTTTTAATTACTCATCCATGGCAAACATTTCCCAAAATGCTATTTTACCATGTAATTTTCTTCTAAGTTTATGAGAGCTTTTTCTCAGGATTGTTTGGTCGTATCGTCTTCAAACTGGGTTGAAATCAGACAACCTTTATTTTTACGTAATAATTTTTTGTAGGTTTTTTTAATGCACATATTTATCTATCTTTTAAAAAAATCAAGATAATAATAGGGTGTACACGGGGTGTAAGTGGAAATAATAGAAAGATGTTAAGATTTTATTGTCAAGCTTTCGAATTTATTCAAAATTCTTCTTCAGACAAAAAACAATCAAAATAAAAATATCGAAAAGGAAAGCAAACATTGACATTCTTCGGAAAGGAAATAAAAACATTGAAAATACTACCAATAAAATAAAATAAATAAACATCCTTTTGTCATCTCGTATCCATGGTCTTCCAAAAGTAGGTCTTATCCGATCCATCATGTCCAATTCAATATCACAAAATGTTCCTAATCTAGCATTTGCCACTATACAATGTCCATACTGAACAATCTTTTCTAACTAACTGGTCCCTGACCTCTGTTGAGACGGGACTTTTGCCAAAGATGGCGCTTTGCATACTCTATAGTTTATCAAAGTTTATTTAAGGCTTTACTACTTTACTACAATAAAGACTCTGCGTATCAACATAATCAGATACTGATTTAGGCTAAACGTAAAGTAAACCTTACAACGCTCAACGGCGATTTGTTGACGGTGTGCGTAACAGTTTTACAGTAAACAATTCAAACGAAAAGAAGATTCTGCACAACAGGAAAGGTAAAGGGTTTTTAATTTTAATTTAAAAAAATGGAATGTCCTTTTGAATGACAAAATAAATGCAACAGGTGTAATATCTTAGTAGACTTTTTAAAAATTTAAATCTGACTTGACATGCTACTCTCATTTTTAACAGTATAACGATATTAATTATTGTTGTTATTAATTACTGTTATTATGATGTTATAAGCAGGAAAATAAATATGCAGTACTGTCTATTTAGGATTGAAAAACGTCAAAAATGTTTTCCATTTATTTGTCGATGAAAATTAATAATACAGAATGGATAAGTAGCACATTTAAAAATAAATGACAACTTTTAGATTACAACGTAAAAAATTATTGCACCCGCCTGTAGGTAGCCGTTCATGTCACCATACCAGAAGCGTGGTTGAGACAACGTCGAAAGGACACGGTGAACAACGCTGGATAAATTAAAATTGAAACCGATATAGCTGGGAAAGCGGAAGGTCATAACCCTGGCATCGGCCATTCCACCTCCGTAGCATCTTTTTGGATGCCTATGATAGACACAAAAAGTAAAGAAAGACAAAATTATTAAATATTAACAGAGAACAGGATGTATTGCTATTATTACAATGTTGGGACAAGTTTTTTTGTACCAAACTACCTTAAATCTTCCACCCAGCTTCAATGTGTGCAGGTTGGGTTGCATACGTAGAAAGGCACACTGAAATGACAAGTCAGAAATTAGCAAATTATCCACCTCTATAGTCCTTGGTGCGAATAGCTCTAACCGGGTCAAACCTAGTTTTAAAAAAATACGGATTTTTTCTTTATAGAGTAACAGCATTGGTTAAGTAGAAAATAGTTTTAAGATTAATTCAAAGGTTTGTTAAATACGGGTTAAATTAACGATGGAATTTTTACGCGCCCGAGAGTCCAAATTGATAAAATCCCAAACTCGCCGTGGTGATTCTGCTAGAATGCTTGCGTATTGTGGAGTAACTCCCAAGAAAATGGCGTCCCACTTTGATGTTCCTACTATTTCATCAGTCGTAAGTAGATGAATGCGTAACTCGCACAATTGTGTCATGTGTTGAAAAATATTACGGATAGAGCCTTCCTCCACCTGGCCCCCAACGGTAAGGTAATTTTTTAAAAAGGGAAAGATACGTGCAGATGCTGAGATAACTCCAGAGTGAAATCGACATTTTTGAACAACTCTGTGGAAATGTCGACCTTCAAATTTTTTAAATAATCAAATTGAAAATTTGTCCACTTTCGAATCATGGTGCTGGATTGACGGGCAAACTCTCGAGAACTGGAAAAGGATGTTCCTTACCGGGTTCGACTTCAGAATGGAACAACCAAATGTACATTTCCTTCAATTTTGCCATTAATGGAAACTTTAACAAGGTTGAGGGTAAATTTAATTCTTGGTTGGCTTCCTCTAACCGAAAGTTTCCTATCACGCCACAAATTTTTAATTGCTGAGAAAATCTGTCTAGGATCTGAAGAAGAATGTCCTTATCACTTCCAACTTGTAGCCATAATTCTGTAAGGTAGGGAAGAGAATTCTCCAAAAAATGGTTTGACAGCAGTTGAGATGTCATGTTCGTATAAATTTCCACTTTCTCCAGAGTGTCCGCCAGATATTCAACTTTTCCATGCAAACGCCGTCCTTCTTCGAAGAACAATCTACTCTCTCCGTGAGATTCTATGGTTGGGAAACTGCTTCACGCTTAAAAACGTCAGCCGTTGACAACCCGACAATACGGGTGGAACGAGCAGAGTAACGAGCGGATTATTGTCTCCATAGGGCAGCAGTACTTCGAGATGCTTTAAATTAGGAAAATCCAATTCACACATGTTTTCGCCGACGGAATTCAAGCAGATAGAATCCTTCAATTCAGTATCTAGTTTATCCATTAGATTTAATTCCAGGCAGTGCAATCCCTCTCCGCATCGCATCAAAATTGTAATTAAATCTTGAACCTCGCCAATTTTTATGGTCGTACCGGTGAATCGAGTGAAGTCCAAGTTGAACAATGGGACACGACTGCCCGTATCGGGAAAAGTTGCCCATGTTTTTCTCAACTTGAAGTTGCTTTCGTTGTCGGTTTTGAAACTGTTTAGACGTTCCCCAGCACTCAAAAGAAAAGTTTATCGGAGGGATTGCGGATTGGATACGTCTTGTTACGTAATCCAGCCATGAGTGTTCAACCAGCCGGCAAGTCCAAAGGTTTTTGTTGGGCAGTTCAGTTTTAGAAGCATCAGAAGTGAAGACTTCATCAAATATCTGTTTCCGTATCTAAATAAAAAATAAGCCAAAGTTATTTCCAGACACCAGTCACCAGCTTTTAATTCACTGTAGAAACACACTCACCAGCTCATTCCCGAACACTTTGTTTCTCAGTTCAGGCGTCAGTGTATTATCTTCAGCAGCCAAGGTTCCATCTAGTTGACCGCTGGACGGGCAAGGAGAATTTTTTAGATTCTCAGAATCGACTTCTACCACAAGATTCTCACCGGATGAAGCCATTGTTGAACTCCAGCAGACCGACTAAAAAACAAATATCATAATAATTGAAAAAAGATTTTTTTGCTATCATGGCAGAGAAAATGAATGGAATTTGAAAACAACTAACCTTTCACCACCTTTCCAACTCTACTTACTTTGTGTGGTTATCTTCAGTTAAAATGTTACATTTATCCTTCGCACTACATTAAACAGCAATGCTACTATTTTTCCGTCAAAAGTACAGAGAAATACGCGCAATCTCACAACACAAATATCTCATATTATGGAAAGTGCAAAAAGGTAATACCATCTTTTCGTAAATACTTTGAACTGTGCTTTATCATTAAGGCAGCAGTGTAATATACTTGCAAAGTACTGCTTCGTTTTGTATTTTTAGGGTTAAAAATAAATCATTCAAATGATGCCGAAAAGGATCCTTTAGTAACTTTAGTAGTAATGATAGTACTCCTCAGAGGGAGAAGTTGTCAACCAATTCGGCTCAAACTTGGCACTCTTATACAAGTATCAAACGAGGTATATGTATACCAATTTTGAATCATGGTTATCATTTTTTTAAATGAAGAAAACCTTAAGGGGTCTCTTATTTCTACCCAAGGGAGGGGGGTCAGAGACATGTCATGTTGACATATGTTATAGCCCTTGTCATTGTTAGTAAATAGTCGAAAACCCTATCCCAAACGGATTAACCGTGTCAGAGTTTTAAGGACAATAGTGAGCGTGAGCGTTAATAGATTGCAACATTGAAGCAAAAAGGAAAAAAACGCGGCGTCATAGATCAAAGCCTATACACCTACATACTTGCGTCAGCGTAGGCTTTATTCTATGACACGGCGTAGGAACAAACCGTAAACCGTACAAGAGATGGAAGCATATTTGTGTTTGGAAATTTAAATTTAATGTCAATAATAAAGATCATTGCAAGTGAAAGCTACCATGATACGACAATATTACCGCTGCAGCGCGCTACATGTTGTCGGGTAATAGTAATGTGTATTGTATTGAAACAAGTCGTCATCTAGTAAGCGCACGATGTAACGAAGAAGCATTTTTTGCTCTGTACTGGAAAAATCGATCTGCCTGGCGTCTTTTATTCGACTTGGTACTGGTACCTAATCATTCTTATTACACAGTTCGCTGCACAACATTCCTTTATGACTGCAGCTATGGAATGAGGGATGGATTTACCTCGAAATTAAAAAAAAAAGTATAAACTGTGTTTTGGCCTCACGCCAGCCCTGGGAAGGAGACTTGAGTGGCAAGAGAAATCATAATCACGCAGTATTATTGTCGTTATTGACAAGTCGGAGATGATAGTACTGAAAAATAAAATCCTCTCTCGTTGCACCTCACTTCTCTAACGAACTAAATATTCTGATCTAGAATTGAAGGAATGATTATCTCCATCACGCTTTATAGGCTCAAACCGTGATATTATCCCAGTCTTTTTCTCTCAAACCCAAATAATAGTGTATCACACAGCTGCATATGCTTCATAATAGCCTGTCTCTCTCATTCCTCGATTCCCGGTGGTGCCGTGCCGATCTACGTCATCCGCTCGACAGAATATAGGAAGAAACTACGTTAAATACAGGTAACGCGTGACACAGACAGCCAGTGGAAAAACATCTTAAGGGTTTTCCATCATCATCACAACATTATTGAAAAATGAGCAGATGTTTTGCTGAGATGAGGTGAAAAAAGAGCCAGGTGCTCCTTCGGTCGGTACTTGTTTGAGCATGCTGCATCTCAAAACAAAACTGAGGATCTTTGATCTAAAAGGATGATGCATTTTCACTTTGTCCATGCGTATGCCACATCTTTCTGCTGCTTTAATACTCACCTATCGACCGTGAGTCTACTACTTACAAACTTACCACCAATCTAATCTCAAACAAAATACCTTGGTAATATTATAGGGATACAGATAAGAATTATAAAGATTTATTAATCCCATTTCCATGTTTGTTGGTATGATGGTGTCATCAAACCTTTTGAGAACGGACAATACACATTTACTAAAAGTATGCAAAATCAGTTGTAAATGTAAAATAATAAAATTATCCCAGCCCAGCACCACGAATATTATTAATGTCGTATTACCACAAACTCCATTAACCACGTGCCTTTACCCGACAAAAGTAGATCCTGAGTTTTTACGTATCTTCAATTGTATTCTTGGCAATTCTATTTACAATACAACCTGCAGACTATAAACGGGCTTGACAATTTGTACGTGTATAAACCCAAAGGTAAACCCTAACATAACGTTCCGTAAGTCTTCTACTAAATGACGTTGTATATATTGAGAATAATGTAGGTAACAGGTATGACGACTAACCAGACAAGAAAACAGTAAAAGGTCTGGTTGTAAGCGTAACTTGATTATGTGGTGCCGTGTATAATATTATATAATTTTGACTGTGTAGAGTACAGGCAGATTACAATGGAGATGATAATATAACTGATTGCAATAATTTGGTAGCGTTGATTTCGGTATTAATATTAGATACATTAAAAATTCACCCGATAGGCTTTCTATAGGGGAGTATTCAGGTGTTTACTTGTAGTTCGACCAATTTCCGTGCAAGGCAACCATGTATGACACGTGATAATATGGTTCAACTTGGTTTTAAAATATCATGCATCATTCCTTGTATTTTTTAACGTCAACTAATGAATATTGTTATCATTGATAATCATTGTCGGACCTCGAATTTTCATATGCTGTGGTTTACATTTGTAAGTGTTCTCTGGTAAAAAACATTTTATTTTTTTAGATAGAATATGTTTATGATTTCACTGCAACAGTCAGTCGCTATTTATTTTTCTACATAATACTGAATGTGAAAACCTGGATCACGATGATGATTGATGATGTATTTTTGGTATTGTGTACTACTAGTACTGCACAGTGTTTGGGATTTATTTATTATCGCGTGCTCCGCACATGGGTTGTTTCTTGAGCAAGACCTTTCATTTCTAACACATTCTTTAGCAACTAGCAACAGATGGTTAACAACTCCTTCATGAAAATTTGAAATACAAACTGCACTGCTTGGCGGCGACCTCTTCGTCTGTATCCGTCCCCCTTACAAGGTGACACTTCTGTAGCATCGGACCAATTTTCCATTTGTTGCTTTCCAGAATCGATTGTCGATAGTCGATACATGTCTATCTGAATTTTTGCTTAATTAAATTACTAAGATCCTGACTCGAAAAAAGTTGGAAAATTGGTATTTATTGAACATGACATACCTATGTATTGGTCATGCAGTTTTATGCAATTGATTTTTTTTAGCTATGTGCTCATTTGGGGTAGCGTGTGCGCGTCCGCAACCACTATCAATGTTTCGAAATTCCAGTTTCGGGAATGGATATCAAACTACGGGTAGGAGGGAAAGTAGTGTATTTCAATACAAAATAATAATACGCATGCGAAGTAGGATTGTATGTAATTGCCTGTAATATATCGTATTGATTTATAGTATTAGCGTTGGCTTTATCAAATGTTACTTTTGCAACTAGTTCTTTTCATACGCCATGCCTGAATCAGCCAATTAGCAAAAGCAAACTTGCATCAATGGAAACTTCGCGGTTAACTCACTTCGAATAATGTATCCCATCCCGTTATTGAAATTTGTTAATCAATATTGGTTGACTCAAAATTTGTATCTAAAACCGATTAAAAATAGAAATGAACGTAACGTACAACAAACTAAACAAACTATAATCCTGGTCTGATTGACCCTAACTAATGTGTCTACAAAAAATGTTTGCCTGATATAGCATTCTGTTAGCCTCAGGTTGATGCAGATTAGGTATGTGTGTGTCTATTATTATAAATCTTTAGTATAATTAATAATCATAAGTGTGATACAAAAATGTAACAATTTTTTCTACTTCGTAATGCATTCGTGGTGTAACGTTGTATTTGTTCTTTTTCATACAGTAACCTTGGCATTTTTTAAATGCTCCAAATTGATTGCTTTAAATGCAACAAGTGAAAATGCATACATAATACTACTACCTATGCGATTAGTTTATGATGATGATGATATGAAGAAGCAGATGCTGAGTGAGTATGTACGACTGGAAAAGTTGTGGTGTTTTGTCTCAAGAAATGACTTGACTGCTGACTTTTTTAAAAGCTTAAATGAAATTGCTATCAGCTTAATAAGTATCAACCAGAAAATATGCAACCCTTGTGCATTGTTAACCACCTTGAAGTGCAAATGAAAACAACAAAAACGACATGTGGCAAATGTGAAGAAGTGAAAACAGTGTTGCTCGCCTTGTTTTTTTCATTTGCAGGTGTGGGTTGGGTATGTACCTGCAAAATATTCCTTGTACAGATGCTCTTGATTAACAGATTTTTAAATGCACTTGGCATCACACATTTCCACAACACCACAGATAAACCGAGAAAATGACCTGCGTAACAGTAGTAATCAAGCCCGGTATACGCATTGAAATAATACGTTTGTAAGTCTAGTATTTGATTTGGAGAGAACATAGTTGATGCGACACAAGTAATTGTTGAGTTGAATAAAATATGCATTCATTTGAAACGCATACGTGCCACACATAGACATACACCGCAACAACATACGAGATATGTACGCATTATTCCCTGATTTAATGACCGTTATATCATAAATGTGTAACACGACAGATGTTTACCTTGCAATTCGCTAGTGTAGAGTTTCAAAGTGAAGTACACTGGAATGATTTCCATTTTAGAGAAAATATAAAATCAGTAAGTCCTTAAGAAAATAAATTTGATGTTACTCATATAGTAAATCACATGCCGAGAGAACAAGGCAGTGTTATTATCGACTCCATATCGTCGAGCTTAGCTCTGAAAGAAAAGATCAAGTAGCACATGCGGCTGGCGAGTCTAATTGGTTTCTACAACACTCTTTGATGTACATCTGCTCTGTTCGTCGTAATCGTAGCCTTACTCAAAAAGCAACAAAAAAATTATTGTGTACGAGCTTGACTGGCGTCCATCCCATCATCTTAACCTAACTGGAGACTTAAAGGGATCCACATTTCCTCCTCATATTCTAAAATGTACCTGGGGCACACGTGCCGCTCAAGAAAAAAGGAAACACGGCTTGTGGCACAGTGACACTTTCATGCTTCCTGTTGGTTTTCTTTAAGAAACTTTTAGACCTTCCACCATCAAAAACTGGCATGTGGTAGATAGGACCGAGTTCAAGTAAGTGGTTGTTTAGATGAGATTGCGTTTGCTAAGAAAATCATCTTGAAACATCTGCTCCATATTTTTCCTTACAAGAAACAAAACTAACGATAAATGTGGCCTTCTGTGCAAGAGTACTGATTTTCACCCTTATTTCTAAAAATCATTGTAAACTCTGGTGTTACTGGAAAAAAAACCCTAAGCATACCTAGTACTATACCAAATGCTCCCAGCTACAATCGTCAATTCTTGTGGAAAATCAATTCTTCAATCAGCTTCACTTCTTAAGCTTACATTATCATCAAGGCTTCATACTAACTAAAATCATAAAAAAGCTGTTATAATATACTAAAAGATAGTATTTATAATGAATACTTACGACTCACGAAGACTACGACCTTTGTTAACGCAACTTAAACAATTTCTCCACGGAAGCTTGTTGCCAAAGTCAGTATGAGCATTTCTTTTTTGTGCTGTCACCACGTGTTCTGCTTTTACCCCGTTGTTGGTGTTGAAATAAGTTATTCCTCAAAACAACATCGACCTCGCCAACAATTACCAACGAACCAATCTGTTAGCTATTAAAACATAATAACAGCCCCATGCCTCAGTCATAACATGTTTCTCTAAAACTGACTTTTACACGACATTTCAGCATTGCATGTGTAATGTGTACGTTTGAGCTACAAATATAAAAACGTATCAAAGTACATACACAAGCAACTGCTCTTAAGTGTCAAGTGCCCAAATCAAGGATAAAAAGATGTTTTACATCTACTGCCGTTGTTCTTGTCTCAGTACGAGTACGACCAGTTGCACAGTTGCAAGATGCCTCAAGCAGCCTCGTAGTCGCATCGCAACCTTTTGGACATCTGCTCATTGTTTCATTTTTCTAAATTTTTTTTTCGATAAACGATTTTTTCATCTTCTCTGCGTTCAGTTTTGTCGGGTGAAAACTCTTACTGTTTCGTGCGCTTTTTTGAAACGAGGCACCACCATATCAGTCACCAATACTACCACCGTCTCAACCAACTTGATTCTCCTCAACAGAAAACAGCTTATTTAGTTTTTCATCAGAGATGACCAACGACGCTGAGTAGGGAAACGTATTACATTACCTGGTTTTTACCTGGTCGACCTCAAAACTATTTTAAAAAACGTTTAGAATCGTGAATACGCATATTTTCGGAATATACATGCGGTCGGTGGTAGTGGGGTGAAGCAATTTTCCAAATACATGGACCAAGTTCCAAATGTACATATAGTTAAATCCTTATAACTTATAATAATATACTCGTTGCTATACATATATTGGGCTGGAAAAAAAGGCAGCAAAACAGCGAGTACAAGATGTACGCATTGATTTCTTTTGACATAATACTTGTATGGAAAAGTTTTTTTATCATTTCTTTTGCGCCTTTTCAAAGGAGTCTTAGCCGGTGGCATTTTACAATGCAGTTAACAAGTATTGTATGGAGTAAGAGGACCAGCAACAAAAAGTATTTCTTATTTTGGGTCTGCCTGGCAGATGTTCATTCAACTGAGTGTGAGTGAGTATCAAAGGTGCAGGGAGTAGTAGTGCAGCCAGACCTTTTTCTTTCCTGGCTGCTTTACGACAATAAATGTGTACAATGAATAACAATAATCATCGCGTTTGGGTTTTCTTCGTCTTCAGTTCTCTGACAAAACCTGAAAGAGATGTAAATACAATACACAACAGCTATCCAATTCTATAAGAGGTATACTACTCTGGACTCCCGATTTTTTTAGTTTGTAAAATTTTGTTCGTCTTTGTAAATCGTAACTGAACTTGGTTTATAAAGTCCGTTTTTCGTTTCTCTCCTGAGAGGAATGCTTTTGAACCAAACTATTCGGCAATAAACGTTTTACGAGTTCTTTTGGGTCCCTCATCTTCTTGGGATGTCGTCGTGGTGGAGGCTCTTTTATTGATGCTGGGTTTTGCTTTCGGTAAAGATTGTTGAGTAGAAAGGGCAGAAAATTTCATCCATTTACTTACCAAATTTGATGAATGACAAGTTCAGTGTGCTGAACCGGAGAGAGGTTCAAGTTGAAGTATGAAGATTAAGGAAATATGTTCCATGATGTAATTATTTGCTGTACACAAATCTTTTCAATTGTTAGCATTGGCTGCGTAACCGGGGGGATGGGTGTATTGAGACCTTTACCTTCATATGGGGTAGGAAGAAAACATAAGATAGGATACAGCTTCCCCCTAGCCACTATACCACTGTTCCGTAGTCTCTAATTGCCATTGTACGCATACGTGAGTGAGTGAATATATTTGTATGAATGAATTTTGGTTCGGGTACCCCTGTTAATTGAAACCTCTAGAATGAAGTGCTTTTTTAACATCAAATAGCATACTTCTTTTTATCAAAAGATTGCCTAGCATTCCAAATATTGAATTCCCTGTTAATTCAGCGATCATTACAACTACATGTTAACGTAAGAAAACATTTGAAATACAAAATTCCATTGAATCTAATGCCAAGTTGCTTGCTGGCAGTGGCAAAAGCAAGTGTACACAAAAATAGGTTTTTTTTCTCGTAAAATATTCATCGCAAACGGTGTTGCCTTGTATAGCATTGCATGTCAACAGTGCATGCTAAATTTGGAATGCACAGAGTCCAATCAACCGAACCATTAAATTTCACTTTCACTTTGAATATTTAGTACCCATCCTTCTTAGGAGTATTAACAAATTCAACGAAACATAAAAATGGTCGTTTTAACCTCAATTTTTTAAAATTTATTACTTACTTATCGTTAGTATTGCATATTACATATACTACATAATCGTTTCATAATAAGGACGCCATATTAAGCATGAAAAAGTGCATTTAAAAAACTCTATAATGTTATTTGCAGTCATCCAAGCAATTTTGACTGTATTATCATCATCATGCTATCAATTTTACAATCATTATCGTGCTTTCAATTGAGGTAGGGAGATACGTTAGCGGTGGCAGTTTTTTTAAAAGAAAACGGATGACGGGCATCACTTTTTAAGAAAAAAATAAAATTCTAGCATTACGTATTACTTATTTGTATTAATGTAATGTGCGATTTCCTTCGCCACTTTCATGTCAAATTTCCCAGCTTTTTTGCGATGGAAGGTAAGATATGTGAAGGTGGATAATGGTAATGCTGTTAAATGAGGGATATGGCTCAGGTTTTTTATTATCTTAGATTCAGCCAACGATATCGTATGTTGATACGTTATTATGATGTGAAGCTCATTCGTGATTCCAGACTTCTAGTACGTAATTGTGTGGAAATCATGGAGAAAGAAGGATGGTGTGCGCATGCCCCATTTGCATATTCCGTCTTCATTATAATGGTGTGCTGTTGCATTTTTTTTTCTTTAAGAATAATAATTTTTCCTCTGAGGTTATCATATGTAAATTTTAGGATATCCAATTGAATTGTTTGTTTTTTTACCAAAAATAAGGGGGCAACAACGAGCCTCTTTTGTTCATTCCATGTCGTCTTCTGTTGAGGAACGAAAAAATAATGCTCGATTATTTTCTAGCACTAGAATATTATACATTTTTTTAGAAAAAAAACGCTCTAAACACGATAGTTGATAGTTGTCCGCGCACAAGACGCAGCTGCAAAAAAAGTACTTGCCGTCGTACGTTGGCCAACGACAGCATGTATTTCGTCGTTGTATTTTACAACTACGTTTGATGTATTATGATATTACTGTCGTGAACATTTGCTTTATAGAATCGGAGGGAAACGAAGGTGTTCATGTGCATGCAACATATCATGTCATGTCTTCTCCGGCAACAGGTATCATTATCGTATCGTTCCAGATTCTCCTTTTCAGTATATTTTTCGCATGACACGTTTCACGTTACTCTTCAAAGTGACGCGAAGAAAGGGAATGCTGTCGAGTGGAATAGTGCCATTTTGTATTTACTCTTCTCATTATTATCCGTTTATACTAGAACATAATATATATTTTCCCGAGCTACCTTAATGCCCGTTTTAACTTTACATTGCATTATTCCTGCAATCAAATTCAATGATGGTCACGCCGCACGTGCATTTTTTGTTGCTATCTTTAGATGTTAGGTAAGCTTAGGAGCTATTGCCTTTTTCTAGAATATTTACTTGTTCAGTTTGACAAGTGGTACTCCTGCTCTATGTCAAAACAATAGACACACCTACATATTATTATACACCCTAATATAATACATCTTTCAGCTGCATACTTCAGGTATACGTTTATTATTCGCATTCGAACATTGGAAGTTGTAACCGTCAAGAAAAGAACTAAAATATATAATATTATGATTACTTACATAACTACGTGTGCTGTGCTTGGCTGTGGTAAATATCAAAATTATAATGAATTACAAACAATTTGACCTTTTGCCTACTTTAGAGGAAGTTAAGTAGTAGTAGATCTAGTCGTTGGTTTGACTCTAAAATATTCGCTAAACCAATCAACCCCTAAACTTAAAACGAATCTTTCTTGGTAATTTTCTCTCACGTAAAAGCATAATTTTACGAAATTATACAACAGCATTGAGCAAAAGAGATTTTTATAAACCAACTCATTGTTCATTGATTATTGTACCATCATTTGAAGCATCTTAATGCTACGATATGTACGTTTATGACATGGCATGAATGAAATTACCTGACCCGAACTACTTTGAGACTGGAGCATAGATCCTTTTATTTCATGCTTTTTTTCACATTTGCATCGCCTGTTTTCAAAAGCAACAATGAACTTAACAAACATTTATTTGTCTATTACTTCGTACCACGAATCAACAAAAAGGTACGGCAAAACTAGTACCACCACCGCACTGGTCATAAAAATATAAATACACAGCGCGAGCCGTTTTCACGCATTTATGTTCAACAACTTCGACAGTAGCACATCCTTTTCATTTCTTTAGTGCCATTGGCAAAGTTTTATTTTAAAAGGCATGTCCAGCCAGTGAGCGAGTGATGCACTCCAATTTCATCAATATACGTACCTACTCCTGTCGACATGTCAAAAGAGGGAATGTAGCAACAGGAAATTGATATTATGTTCCCTGTCGTAAATTTTGTCATGAAAAAATGAAAGAGAAAAGGAGGGAGAGGAGAGAGACAGAGAAGGCGTATATTTTTTTATCCCACTTTTGAAAGAAAAAAATCTGCCTGGGCAGATATGTCTGCCCATGCACCATTTTGTTTATCTGTACGAACTGAATCGAATGACCAGAATTATCAAAAAGCAATACGTATCTCTCCACGTAGATCCCACATATATACCTATTCCATATCTTGCATATATCGAATTATCAGGTCCGCGGGGGTAGATGTGTTTACCTACTGTATCTGAGTGTTTGCTTGCGTATAGGCATGTTTAAATTGAACTTTCATAAACATGCATATGAAGACGTATTGCATTAAAATGCATTTTAAATTCTGAAAAGCCTTCTCTACGTTTTTGTCGAAGGGGAAAAAGCCTGAAAACTAATCATACAACAATAACGACGGTGATCCGGTGGGGTCGTCAACTAAAATCGTTTTAAACGAAATGATGAGTGAGTGATGGTGAATGAGCATCTGCCATTTGTTGCTATGACTGAGCTAAATAAAGAGGAGAACGAGCCAACTCTGGAATTCTTTTCAGATAAGAGAGCGAGCGAGAGAGAGAGAGAGAACGAAAGAAAGAGGGGAGGGAGAGATGAGAGGTTATTTGATCTATTCTGTAGATGGATATGTTCCATAATTATTGTATGTACCACGAAATGTAATTTATATTTTCCTATAAATAAATCCATACGGTGTATAAATGTACATACCTGCCTGCCAAGTATATTTAAGTCGATTTAAGTAATGGACACACATACACAGAGAGAGAGAGAGAGAGAGTGGTTTTTTGACCCGGTAGTTATGTTAAAAGTCTACGCAACGAAAATAGGTGAAGATACAAAACGAGATATTGTTCTAGAGAAATGTAGAGCAAAGAGATGCACTTCTAGTATCATCATCATCATCGTTAACGCAAGATGCACAAAACAACATTTGGCATGCTGCTCGATAATATTCCCTCTTTTTAAATAGCAGACCAATTTTTTAATCATTACACTATTACAACTACACACTATATACTATTACTAGTAGTAATAATAATAACCATATAGTGTTCTACGTCTACTTGGATCAGGAGGAGGAAGTAATAATAATAAGAGGAATTCACCGCAGGATTTATAGGGTCTTCTAGTATTTCGAGGGTTCTTTTTTGTAATCCAACATCCGACATAAAATAAATGGTTAAAGAAAGTAAATAGGCAAGTCAGATAAAGACGACGATGATCACAAGAAGAAAATGAAATAATACCAAAGAAAAAAATACCATGTGGATTTAGTTGGACAAACATACGCGTTAAAGATAAAGATGAGACCCAAAAATTAAAGGCAAAGAAAAAGGCCAGCTGAATCTTTCTGGTTGTGTGGAGTTCTAAAATATGACTACCTACATTTATTATAACACCACGACGACAACGATGACTAAGGGGCAAATAAACGCAAATGACGGTCGGTCGGCGTGTCATGTTTTATTTCATGACCCCGGCATTGAATACTGGATAGCCAGCGTAGAAATGCTTGGCAGTGACTTGAGTTACGTCTGCTGGCTTAAAATAAATGCTGCCTTTAGAGAGCTCCCTGTTGAAAGACAAGCAATAATGTATTGGTTTTAACAGCTAAACCAAACCACATTTTAAAAAAATCCCGAATATTAACATACTACGCATATGCAAGCAAACTTACACGCATAACACGCACTCTTTCTGTGCTTGCACGTTTCATACAACGATAAAAATACTTGAAAATCTACCTTGTGGCTATTATCATCCAATGTAGGACAAGATGCTGCTGATTCAAATAAAGATTTTAAAAATGCATGAGACAGCGAATGGATTAGAATTCTACTCGTGTGGAGTGTGGAGGAGCAAGATAAAACATCTACATGGAGAATGGCAGTGTGTTAAATGTGGAAAGAAGAACCAGGGTTCAACAGATCGGGTTCCTCTGTGTTGCAAGTTGCAACAACCACATATCACATCGTCCTCGTCATTATCAATAACGAAAGTTGAAAAAAGACCCTTCATTTTCATCATTTCACAAAATTTCATACAAAGAAAACATGTTCCCTTTTCCTTTGCATTCAAAATTTCGTTTACTATATGGACCAAAAGAGCTCGTTTTATATAGAGAGCGATAGGAGCTTCTTTGAAAGTAAATGCGTACTACTACTAGTGTTCTTCTGAAGTAGAGAGAAGAGCAGATGGTCTGCACATGAGGTACGGTTTATTACGCAGGGTAACGGAGAAACAACAACAACAAAAACGGCAGAGAGAAAAAAAATGCACAGGGCTTTTGTTCCATGACAAGCAGTCGTTGTTGTTAATGTATCAACAGCATCAAGAGTTGGTTGGTTGAAGGCATAGGCATACACGAGAAAAAATTCAATATATTCTGGCGAGTTTCTTGGATGAGAGCTCATTTGTAAGCAAGAAACCGACGAAGAAGGATCTCTCTCGTCTTGGTTCTCTCTAGAAGCGTATTATTTTCGACATCTGGTCTTTGGTCTACTGGAGAAGTTGGTGTGTTCGTTCATTAAACCTGACGTTACCGTGACAGTTGCTGGTTCTGTCTGAGAGTTGCTCAATCAGAGGGTTTCGTTTCTGTTCACGCCAATTTCATTCGAGTCTTCAGGGAAATTATATCCCAAAAAGTAAAGTTATTAAAAAAAGAAATTATCGTTATCGTGTCTGATTTTTTTTGGCTAATGCAATTTCATCATTGTTCTTCGCAAGCAGGAAAGCAAAAAAAAACCGACAAGACACTTGTTGATTAGTAGCAAAAAGGGTTTCTACTGACGATTGGATTTAGATAGGGGAAAAATATACACCATTGAGGAGGGAAATCGTATGTTTTCAAAACAAAGCAAAAAGTTTTAGCGTGATACAGAAAGACATTTTTATTTGTGTACAAAATATATGTATACGTGTCTTAGTGCAAAGTTCCCGAAACTGTGCCAACGTTCCGTGAACTGTCATACTTCAAGAGAACCAAATAGTTTGAAATGAGAACAATTCTTGTCAAGTGAACAATTTTATCTACTGCGGATGTAGTTTTTTGTGTCTATACGTAAACTTACTGACCGATAAACTGCAATTTATTCTCCTTTATTTTGAGAAGAATCAAATTCTTTTCCTGTGGGATGAATAAAGAAACATAGTTGTTGTGTTGTTTGGAATAAGTGTTCTCGTTCGCTTTCTCAAAAGGAAGGAATTTCCCACGTTCGTTTTGATATTTGGACAAAAAAGGTAAGTTGAGGTAGGGGATCCTACTAAAACTTTTTGTACTTCATCCGTTGCCTTATCTCCTTCACAGTTCTTTTTTTACATCCCTGTAAGCATACAAGCATCACACACGTACATTCTCTCCCTTCTCTCTGCTTCTATTATAATATCATCATCCATCTCTCCCTCCACCTTCGCATGCAGTAATAATAATATTCCAGTCGATAAACCACATAGGTATATCCAGGCATGCCAGCACAGCATATTAGTATATCCTTTCAAATTCAATTCATTATGGTCCATTCTGTTTCAGACTTGTGATTACACTTTCACGGTCATACTAAAATACAAGCTAAAATATACATGTTTCTCGTACTATTTATTATCCAATAATAGCAACCATTTCCGATGTTCACGTACGACACGGTACCACTGGGTACTACCCACTACCCAGTACCCATAACGCAATATTTGCTGTACATCTAAAATAAATTTATGTTATTTCCTGTTGTATCTGACAACTCAATATATTACGAGGGTAACTTAGGTATATGACTTGGACACAAGTACAACGGTATAGTTCGCTGAATTGAGATGTTGTACTATTTAACTTTTTAGTAAAGTTTTTTCATTGGTATTAAATCTTCGCAGACTACCGATTACTACATTAGACAATAGACTTCATCTCGTATTGCTTAGTACTGTTCACGACATGTTTAATAGTGTCTAGGTAGGCATGCATGTATTTCTTCACTTCTGATTAGGCATGGTTTTCAAGGAAGATGCATGTTTTCATTTCGAATAACCAGATCCCATGAAAAAAGAAAAGTGGTTTCATTCACTCTGCATTTGACATGTGTGGCTTTATGAATAGGTATGCCACATAGTGGTTGAGGCAGATAGCCGAGTGACTAACAAAGAGAAAAAGCGACGCTTTGTGGTGGTGGTTCTTTACTTTTTACAGTGGAGCTACTGTTTCTTTGGAGATTCTCGTGGTATCCTGAAAATTTCAAGTTAGATTAACAGACGTGTATATTTATGGGATCATTCGTGTACCCCGAATAGGTCGGATTATTGTGTAGAAACATGATGCTGATTAGTGGCATATTGACTTGAGAATAACACATTTTCTGGATCTGGTTATTCTGGTAGCCTACCAGTGACAGGTAATACCGACGTGCATTTCTGAGAAGTGTAGTTAGGGTGAAGAAGAGATAGTCACGCATGGTACACGATCTTATTACAGAAGGGAATGTAGTTTAAACTTGCTTGCGCTGTTTCTTACTAAATTCGAGCAATCGAAATTACTCCTGTCGTTGACGTGAAAAGCTAATTGCAGAATTTAATAATGTTTTCCTTAGAATTTTGTACTTGGGTGGAGAACAAACGAATCAAAATGGAAACGGAAGAAAGACCTTCGAAAAAATTTAACTCGATGCTGTCAATGTGGTACGGAGTGATCATCGGGGCACTGCAAGGCTACCTGATAGTGCAAAATGTGTGGAAGTTTGTGAGATACGCCGAGTTGCCGTGGCCGTATCAAAAAACTCCCACCGTTGAGTTGAACGTTTATATTGGAATGACAGGTGAGTATTTCACAAATTAGGTCGAATTATAACCAACCCTGTATGATGCTTCTGGTAGTAGTAGGCTCTAAATGCTCTTGTTTTTCATAGCAACAATCAGTAATTAAAATTCCTATTTTGCATTGTTTTTCAGGACTAGCTGTTCTCCTTCTACCTTTCTTTTTGAGCGCCTGCTTTTTAAAAATTGGTAACTTGGCAAACGACAACCAAATGCTTGGGAAGCGACTCCGATTTTGCGATGACTGGACACAACTTTTGGTCGCAAACAAGCTACAGGATGTTAAAAGCATTTTTGTTACCATCTGGAAGCATTGTGGACCTATTTCTTCTCTTCTCCATTTGATCTGCAGCGTTTCTCTCTTATTCCCCCAAATCCTAATGGAAAGTGTTTTGGTCAAGAATGGCTTCCTGTCCAACCGTAAGTTTACAAACATTAATTAACGATAGCAATCATATAATGTTCAAAGAGCTATCCATGAAATATAACGCTAACATTAATTGACATGGAACGTACAAGTGTAATCTCGTCTGCAGGAAACACACTCCGCATACACTAATTGTTTTCCTATTTGAATTTTTTATCACTAGAACACATCTGGAAAACGGACTTGGACGTCATGTTGCGTAGCAGCGCTGATATAAGCTACATTAAATCATTGTCATCAGAAAACGGTGTTGAAACTCGAGTGTTTCCTGTGCCAATGCCACAAAAAGCGGATGGTCTCACCTTGGAATTCATCAATTACGCCATTGCCCTATTTGTATTTTCTGTGCGATATGCTCAAGTCTTTTGGGAATGTCATAAATGCTTCTCCATCGTTTTTGGACTCCAACAAATCCTCTCCACAGTTCACACTCTCATCACCTTGTGTACATTTTCCGTTCTCTACAAAGTTCACCTTACGAACGCATACGGAGACTCACAGGTCACAATCCCGTTTTTACTGGATGGCTACATCACGTTGCTCCTTCACGCTATTACATCAACCATCTTATTCCTCTCAGCTAATGTTCTTTACCACCTGGGTTTCATAAAATTCACGTCATTCGTTCAGGAAAAGATCCGGAAGCTTCACGTCACCAAAACAAAGGACTCTTCCGCCTACGGGTACGTGCTTACTTTTTCTCTCAATGCATTATGGTTATTATAAGTACGTATATTGTTACACCGTAAATACACGACATGGAGTATTAAGGGAAACATGAAGATGAGCTGTTTTTATTAATTGGCGTTTTTGTTTCATTATGGTTATTATAGGATGGGCTGGATGTACTTTCCTCATTCAGCCGCCGTTTCTATTGCTTTGGCATTGGCTGCCACTCAAAGCCCACTGGTTCACGATGCCTATCTCTTGTATCAACTGTCATCCAACAAATTAATGATCCTTTACGCCATTAGCACTGTGGCCCACTTCCTTTGTTGGATCGTTCTGTGGTTGGTGCTCACTTTTACCGGCACATGGAACTTTAGGATTAATGTAAGCGCTTGTGTTTTGTATCCTTTTTACTTTCCGCATCTCACTTTTATATCAACAAAAGTTGTTCTTCACTCTATATATAATATATGATATGCAAATGAAGTGGAAGCATTAATGAAATACTTATTTTTACTGTTGATAGGCTGTCATGTTCCAACCAATTGAAGGTCTTGAATCCATTGGCCTTTCCGCAGAGATATTGATCGACAGAAAAACGGATGCTCCCTTAAACCCTTTCTCGTCATCACTGTTGGTAGTTTGTGAAGGAAAAGCATTCCCAGTTGAAAATTCTGAAGACAGAAGATCTGTTTTATCTGTTATCCCAAAACCACAGCAGCAGGAACCAATTTACTGGAAAAAACCTCCTCAAGTAACAAGTCCTCTGCCCAGTTGTATGTCCAGCAAAAGTGATGGCTGGTCAAAGGAGCATAAAGGAATTAAGTACATGTCTGTTCGGAAGGAAGTTACTTTCGACGATGAACTCCACTCCCCCAGGTACTTACTTACATATGCTTACTTTAAAAAAAAATATATATTAAAATTGACTCTTTGAAGATATTGATTTTTTATTTGAACTATTACCTAATTTGTAAATTTATGCTTTTTCTAGATACTATTCCCCAAGTCGAAATGAAAAATCTGGGTGGAAAAGTCCTACTCCTAACCGTTGTTGCGAGGACAATGTTGAGAGCAGTAGGGACTTTGATGCGGGTGAATATGCCTTTTTAACTGGTGGCCGGGGCAGTATTATGAAAAAGTTCCTGGCTGATAATCAAGAGTCAAATAAAAACCGTACAGGCCACGAATCAATTTATTCCTCACATCCATTAACGGAAGAACGGAAAATGGTCTCCAGTCCAGTTCCAACTATTGACTCTTCCAGTGGTGTGAGTTCAGCTGGAAGTCAACGAAGTAACATGGGCCCTCCGTCGTCCACTCCTAGTTGTAGCCAGTATTCAGAAGGATCTTACTCAGAAAAGCGACATTCAAACATAATGATTGTCGAACCGACAGCACATTATGAACCTGTACCAATACGAGGTCTTAGTCGACGCAGCAGTATGCGAGTTACCCCATGTTCTCCCATCTATGAAACTAAAACGTCAGTCTCTAAAGAATATCCAATGATTGGCAAGTGTACTTCACCTCCAAGTCTTGATTCCGGTATTTACGGAAAACTCAGATGGGACAACTCCGGTCCAAAGTCTAGTCCCAATTATGAAGCAATCTATGGTAAAACTAGGAGACAGCCAAACGGTGAACTTTTAAGTCCCCGAGTGAACGAACTGAATGAACATAATGAGCAATCAAAAGAAATTATCGTTGAAAATCTACGACGACCTACTGATCAGTCAAAAAATGTTTCGGGTAGCATGTTAGACATTTGTCCCCCTATCCCACCCCCACTCCCTGTTCTATCTTATGTAACGAGGCAAAATTCCAATGTTTCATCTTGTTCTCCCTACGGCACCACTAGAAGTACCGGTATTCTTATCACAACTAACCCTATGGAAAACGACAGTTCTGTAGTTGATTATACCTCGTGTTAGTTCTTGTATCCTTAATACTGTTTGTTCCTAACTTATTCAAACGCTTTCGTCACTTTGAAACGAGTACACTAAGTCATCTCTGTTATTGTTAATTTTTATATGAATATGTACATTTCAGTTAGCTGTTGACTATTTAATTTTACTTATAAATGCTGCATTTTTATATTCTGTGCAACACATTTTTATTTTTGTATTTAAATATTTAATCTTCTGTTTAAACTGTCTACTATGAGGATTCATGTTTCCAATAGTAAAATGCGACCGTGTATGCATTAATTTCTCTTGTAAAAAGACTGAATTCGTAAGAAATTTATGCATCGTATAAAATAACACGGTATGTTATTTCGAACATATAAATGTAAACTTAAACAACTGATGAAGAACCGATATCTATATTAATGAATTAAATTAAAAGCATTTAATAAATATAATGCAATGATTTAATGTATGTATATGTTTTCCTCGAGCCTTGATCCATTCGATCCATACTGATCATTTCACAACCTAAATAAAGTAGTAAAGCATGCATCAGTAGCAGCCATGTTAAACTATAGTCTGTTAAAAATTGATGTTAAAATACCAATATACCAATCATCATGCCAATGCCAGAGTATTTATTAGTATCCGTATCATGAATATTGGCAAAACTTGGAAAACACATCCAAAAATATAGTTAGGAATACTATTTAAGCAATATAAATCATAAAGCTTCTAAATGCTCTTCTTGTATGATTAGTATTTGAATAGATGGCGCATTCGCACAAGCAACATCATCAATGATTTAATTAATAGAGGCGGACATTCTATATGTTTGTGAAAATAAAATGACCTAATTACATTTTCAGTCCTTGAACATTGGATCAAATGCTTAAGTGCCACGCATGACCCCTGCTACTTATTCTATCTTCCCCTAATTTTCTTCGTTCATAATTAACTTACATAATTCTTGTACGTGCATAGGTGTCCATGAAAACAGCTTTCGTTTTCAAAAACCCTGGCTATTGCATATTTAAAGAGTAGTTGTGTATGCCAAACTATGCCGTTGCCGAGTGCTTTAAACCATGCTTTTAAGTACCATCTTTTTGTTGTTTAATAAGTCTCTACGACGCAACAGGACATTGTTATTTTCTTATAAAAATCGCAGCTTCTTGTTATTTTATTGAAATTTGTAATTTGGCACACTACAAACACACTGAGCATTTCCAAAATAAACCGATGATGTATAATACATCTTAAAAATATAAAGTAGAATTACTAATAACTTTTGTATGGCGGTCCTCTTTATTTTCACCTGTTAAAACTACGAGAACAATATGTGTTTTAACCAACAACTAAGAATAAATTGTACAGAAGCAAAAAGGTATTCTGTTACATTAATTCATTCCATGCACAGTTCTTATTACTTTTAAATAGTTTACCTGAAAAAAAATGAAGTATTTTGTGGTAACAACTTGTACATGCATATATTTGTTCGTACAAAATAGAGAGTATATACAGGCAATTTTACTTTGCATAATAAAAACAATAATTACTATAATTATAATAAAACAATCAAAACGATATCATATTGCATCATTGTATCGTAGTGTGTCTTGGTCTTGTATTAGAGAGATAGATTAACATAAGTCATGGAAAGTACATTGTTGGGATAAAACTTTAAGAAAAGATGAGTTTAAATACCTGTTAATGCTTGTAATATGTATATAGCAATCAAAGACAAAGGGGCATCATCAGAAAACATTTTTGTTCGGTTCACAACTTATGTGATTGTCGATCGATATGTAATGCATATCTATCTATTCAATTTATACTTGTAACAATATTAAAAATGTAGTGCAAGATTAAAATGTACTATGTACATTGTTTAAACAGTACAATTATCAATAAATTATGTTAAATTAAGGACTTGGATTTAAATTATGAATACTAAAAACGACATTAAACGTATTCTTCGCTGGGTCGAGGCGTGGGGTACCTACTACTTCTACTAGACTGACCTAGAGTATTTACTATGGGATTATTAGGGGGATTACCACTAGTTTTTGGAATTGGTGCAGGGTTTTCATCGGGAAGCTCTGCAATGTCTTTGAACACACCCACCAAGTTCTCAAAATTTGGCCCCCAGTTGAGTAAATAATCCCAACCCATGGAGGACGGCCCACCGTTAGGGTTGGCCGATTTACTATAACTATTAATATAAGCAAGGTCATCATCTGATGCTACCAGAGTAGAAAGTGATCCTCGAAAGGACTCTTCTGCTTCTCCAGCTTGATCAGCCCTTTCGGTTCGTTTGGGAAACATCATGTGTGGAGGTCTGAAGTCCCGTTTCTCATTGTCATATTCAAACTCTGAGCAGGTGAACGAATCGTTGCCTGACTCATCGTCATCACTGGAGGTATCTCGGGGCCGGGATCTTTGCATCATCTCTGGATTTGGCAAATTCGACAGCTTGTTTTTCCTTCTGTCCTCACTCTCTGAACTTGACACAGCATCAAGTGTACTGACCAGACTAGAATTATTTTTGTGCCTTGAGTTATTAAGTCTTTCGATCTCTTCAGCAGTCAATCCTATTGTCATGCTGGTGTTTGAGTCCCCCACGCCTTTTTTCCTCTTCTTGGCTGTACCTTGCGAGGACGCATTCACCATGCTACTTCTGGAGGAACTTTGACTGATGTTGAGACTCCGCTCACTTTGACTCATGGCATCTTTTTGTGTGGTTGCAAGCAACGCACTTTGTAATGGTTTCCCACTAATATCTTGTAATGTTAATATTCTAGGAGTAGTTTGTTGTGACAACTCACTGCTCGGACTCAGTCTCGCTAAGGGCGTGCTCTTTAGCACGTTTGAAATTGGACTTTGGCGGATTCCAGGACTTTGGCGACTTCCAGGAAAATGGTGATTGTGACGGAAGGGAGAAGATTTATTGCGTCCTCCCAGGTTATCTCTAAAACCCTTATAATGATATACTATATCTATGTCAGACGGGGCTATGGAGCTGGCATTCTCAAGATCGTAGTGCTCTGGCATTTCTGGTAGTTCAGGGTCCAACGATATTCCATTACTCGACGTTACCATACCGTTATTTATTGGACTGTTGTTTGCACTTGGATTAGATATAGATGTGGTTCTTTCAATAATATCTGGTTTGTGATAGCCCGTGTTGTTACTACCCAGCTTTTTAGAGTTTCGTACAAGATTCCGTATTGCCTCTGCGTCGCCTTCCATGATATGACTACGTACAACGTCTCCACTACCAGGTCCTGGAGGGGATGGCTTTGTTGTTGATGTCATAGGTAATGGATTTTTCTCACGTCGTTTGAGTCTGAAGATAACAAAACTAACCAAGATAGCTACCAGCAGAACCACGAAGAAAACAATAACAAGGGTCACGCCGATGCTTAACGGATCAGGAGCCGTAGCTGCCCCGGCTATGGCATTACTACAACCTCTGGATACTTTGCCATGGTATAATATTTCGTCAAACAAAATGCCAGATCCATTAAATGGTAGCAGTTGATCACGGATGGTAAAGTTAGACATACAACCGGTAAAACCTGAAATTGCAATATACGTTCGGTTAAATAAAGGCAAATTCCTTCCGTAAGGTATGATATAAATGATATAATGATGTGAATTTTTCCTTCATATTTAACTTACCATGGTTAATTTTATTTGACGGAATAAAGTCATCGCGCATACCGCCCAGAGTTAAAACCATCAAATAGGGATCCAAAAAATCGTGCGCTGTCGCCGTATCCAATTCGTCTCCTCGTAATTTGTCATCCACGAAAATTTGCAGCGTTCTATGGTGACTCGTTAATCGGATTGAGTGCCAAGACCCATCAATAAGCGAGGCTTCTTCTATTATCATTGTAATGGGTTTACTTGCTCCATTTTGTGATGTAAACTTTAAATCGCCATTATCCAGCTAAAATACATACATAATCACAGCCATTTTTATTAAACTACTCTTATTTCCTACATATCTTACTAGGGTCGGTTAATTACAAATTTTACAAACCTCAATCAACGTATAATCCTTTCCACTTGCTGCGTACATCAAAATCGAGTCCGGTTGTATAGTTCTGAAACTAAACATTAAGCTTTTTCTAGCTGGAGATACTTCTCGTTTAATCCTACTCTCGTCATTTTCCGAATAGATAGCATGCAGAATCTGACTTCGCGTGTAAATTTCACTCGGACGGAATTCTATAAAGGCACCGAGTTGAAAGGAAAAGGGTGTAAAAGCGTCATTGCAATTTGGCGAGAGAATGTTGTCACAACGACACATATAGTTATCCCATAGGTCTATGCATTGTCCTGTTGCTCCGCACTTATTGTTGTTATTGTTGGTGAAAGCGGAAGAGAACGAATTGCATATATCTTCAACTCGCTGACAATTTTCTGAAATGGCTCGGGACTCCATTGATGAAGACATGTTTAGATGCCTTCCATTAACTACAATGCTATGAATACAACCTATAAAATCATCCGTTTGAATTTGACCTGGACGTTCCAGCATTACATCTACGCTTTTCACTCCTGCTACTAACAAAGGCTGCCCATTGAAGTTCAAGGTGCTGCAATGTTCAAATATAGCAAATTATGTTCATGCATCACATTGTGCATTGACATGATACGTACACATACATCATTTCATTAGGTTACTTACCCTGTAGGTCCAACAACATTTGCATAGCATGAGCTATCTCCTGGACGGCATTCAGTGCAAACTTCACCACTCTCTTCACATGAAGAAACCGTCAGTGAGATTACTCGACTATTTCTTGTAGCAGTTATTCTGTGCCACTTTCCATCCGATACGTACTTATTCACGGCAATACTGGTGATTGCTGTTCTTGCTCCTCCATACGAAAAACTCGCCTTTCCATCTACCAGTTGAATCGCAACAAAATCCGATCTACCACCAATTTGTTCCCCAAAGTCGTACACCAACAAAGCATTCCTCTTGTTAGTAGAAAATGTAATGGAAATGTCATTGGTGTTTGGATCCAACGGAGGGAACGCCATGAATGAGCCCAGCGCAAAGCCAAAGGCTGATTTTTCACAGTATCTCCCGTAGTGATGTTTCTGACATTTGCATTTTGGGAAAGCAGAACTAGGACCCACGCTACTGACACATTCCCCTCCGTTAAGACAAGGATTAGGTTTGCAAGCGTTGGATGCTGTTTGACAAATATTTCCGAAGAAGCCTGGCCGACACAAGCAAAAATAGTCTCCTGTTTGTTGGTTTTCTTGACAAGAGCCTCCGTTTTTGCACGGATTTGACTGACAGGCACTGCTGCGCTCCTGTTCGCATCGTTTTCCTTGACGATTTGGTGGGCAAATGCAGGCAAAGTCGTAACCTTGTTTAATGCAGGAAGCGCCACTCTCACAAGGGTTAGGTTGACAGGGTTCCTTTCTCAACTGACAGTTGGATCCTGTAAAGAATTTAAATGAGTTTAATCAAGTTTCATTCTTTTCTTATCCTACTCAAATACAAACTAAAACTGCTATTCTTCATTCGATAAAGTTACCAATGGGCTTACCAGTAAATCCAGATGGACATTTGCAGGAGAAGTTGAGATCAACCGTCGGTGAGGATAGGATAAGCAAGGAGCTTTCACTAACTTGCTGGGAAGGATGTAGCTGTAAATATTGTGTACAAGAAGCGCCGTTCTGGCATACATTTTGAGTTGAGCAGACGGAGTAGTTGATTATGATAGAAGCATCCAAAAGGATTTCCACGTGACCTTTGTTTGTTATCAAAGTATTCATGATTTGGTCTGCCGGCAAGTACTGATTCTCTACTGTATTCACAGCTAAGATGATGTCAGTTGAATTATCGTGCGGAATAAGTCCATAAATTTGTGGCTCTGCTCGACTAAAAAGTTGTCGCCAAAACGCCAACAATTTTGTGTATGATTTTTCCAGAATTTTCTTTGGTGTAACTCCAAACGCTCGTATTATAATTGAATTGCTTAAAGTAGAATTGTCAATGGACACAAATTCAAACTGCATTGTTGATGCTACTTCAGGGTGTCGACCATCGTCTCCCAAAATTTTAACAGACTGTCGTTTGAACGCAGGGATCTGGTTGAGGTGAATGTCACAACTGGATGGAATCCGGAATATATCTCTACTACTTTCTAGGCGACACGTATACTGCCCAATAACATCAGGATCGAGGGGTTCAACAGTGGCAATCCTTTCTGAGGGGATGATATGTTTAAAAGTATATAGTATAATTTGAGCATTTCGAGCTTGTGAGGGGCAATCATTTTTATCCCCTACTATAATCTTGACTTCCTCTCTAGTTTTTAAAGATCTCTTTCCGTTATCTGTGATTTCCACAAGAATGCGCAGTTCAGGCGTAGTCTCCCTATCAAAAGAGTCTGTGGAAGTCACGTGACCAGACTTCGGATCCACTTTGAACTTGGATGCGTCTGGACCACCGATTAGAGTGTATGTGAAGGGTTCTCCATTGGGGCTAAGATCTAGATCGTGTGCGTGAAGCGTCATGACTCTCGAGTTGGCGGGCTCATTTTCTAGTACGGTTCCATAACGAGAAGAGTTGTGCAAAGTTGGTCCGTTGTCGTTTACGTCAAGCAAGTTGATTTTCACAATGGTAGTACCAGTTTGTGGTGGTACACCGGTGTCAATAGCACCCACAGTCAAAGAATATGATGGCACCGATTCCCTGTCAAGTACTTCAGCAGTGTATATAACACCAGCAATAGGGTCAATTTTGAAAGTTTTGTTGTGATTTCCATCCAGGATTTCATAGGTAAACCTGTTATTAGATGGTCGAACGTCAATATCGGTTGCTTTCACTCCTATTACTTTCGCTCCAACTGCGGCATCTTCACTGATTTTAGCCTCGTAAGTTTCCTTCTCAAATACTGGTGGATCGTTCCCATCTTGTACAGTAATAATGACTTGAGCTTCGTCGGTATCATTACCACGAATCGGTCCAATGTTTTTGGCGAGCACAGTTAATACCACACGAGACTGGGACTCTCTGTCTAAACGTCGTGATACAGTTATGGCACCGGAAGTTGGATTTATTGAAAACCCGCGATCATTACTAGATCCTACAAACAGATAGTAAACAACTCCGTCATCCCCACCGTCCTCATCTGTAGCTTGTACGTTGCCAATCAACGAACCCACGAGGGCAGACTCCGATACTGCAAAGTGAAAAACTGGTTGTACGAACTTGGGATAAAACTCGTTCACCCCTTTAACGTGGACAAGGACCTTGGTTGCGCCAACTAGGTTTGAGTCTGGATTAGATGCCAACACGTCAAGAATGTACTCCTGGCGATACTCATAGTCGAATGTTTTTGTCGACGTGACAATTCCAGACATAGGTTCTACCTTGAAAGCATGCTTTCCAGAACCACCAACTATAGCATAACGAATGATGCCATTTTTGGGAGAGTCCTTATCTTTCGCCTTAAGTTGGAATACTTTTGCGTTAATTGGTGAGTTTTCATTAATGTACGCGTCAAAACTTTGTTGTTCAAAGTATGGTGGATTATCATTTATATCGGTAAGGATCACTGTAAGCTCAGCTTCACTAGATTTCCAGTTGTAGCCTCTGTCCCTAGCAGAAATAATGAGTCGGTACTCTTGGTTTGTGTCGTAGTCAAGACTTCTGTTAATACTAACGACACCTGTAGCGGGATCTATGGCAAACCAACCCTTGTCGTTTCCTTTGGTGATGTTATACCGGATCTGACCATTGGGGCCAGTGTCCTTGTCAGTAGCTGATACAGTAACTATAACAGTTCCTAATGCCTCATTCTCTGGAACAATAACTCGATAACTTAAAGCACTAAAGACTGGACTGTGTAGATTAGGTCCAGTCACCACCAATACTGCGTTAACATCATCCGATTGCGGTGGGATGCCTTTGTCGGTGACACGAATTTGTACATTGTATTGATTGTGTACTTTTCCAGACAAATTTTTTGACAGATACACCCATCCAGAGCTTTTGTCAATGTCGAAAAATTCCGTTCCATTTCCAGAAATCTTCAAATACTCCAATTCAGAGTTGACCCCAAAATCTTGTGAATCAACTGCCTTGATTTGTATTATTTTGTGTCCTATTGTGGAATTTTCTAGAACTGGGCTAAAGTATGGTTTGATTGTCCACAGCTTGCACATCAAAAATATATTGAGATTGTTCTTCCCGATCCAATTTAACTTTTGCGTATGTCTTGCCCGTATCTGGATCAATTTTAAAAATTGACCCATACTTAGCCTCGCTTTGGGGAGTTAAAAAGTATCGCATTTCCCCATTTTTACCAGTGTCTTTATCAGTTGCCAACAAAGTGGTGATTAATTTTGGACCAGGCTCTTCTTCTGGGATACTTAAGTTATAAATCTTTTCTTGGAAAATTGGTGCATTATCATTCACATCTGTCACATTAATGTAGATAGGGATGGCATTACGGAAGTCGGGGGCCTCATCATCACAAACTTCTACCCATAATTCATACTGACGCGCTGTTTCATAGTCTAATCCATTTGACGATACTTTCACTTGACCAGAGCGCCTGTCAACAACAAACGCATTTCCGAGATTACCGCCACCAATGTAATACGAGAACTTTCGTCCCTGTCGAGACGGTGGTATAGAGGGAGCAGGAAGGCCTTGAAGAGTAGTAACCACTTGTCCAGTAGTTACATTCTCTCTAAACGAAAAGGTGTTGACTTGAGACTTGACTTGCGGGAATCTCATATGATTTGCAAGATTCACTTGAACATTCACTGACGAAGATAGAGGATCTTTCGGGGCAGCATCAATCGCATGCACTTCAACATTTAACTGAGTCTTTCCACTTTTATTTAAATGACGCAAAGACTTGATTACACCTGTAGACTCATTAATCTGAAACTTGTCCGCATCTGTACCCGTCATAAAATAACGAAGTTTACTGTTCAATCCAAAATCTGCGTCAATTGCTGACACACCAATCACATAACTCCCAGAAGCGATATTATCGGGTATTTTAACGGAATATGAAGCCATTTGGAATTTTGGTGCGTTGTCGTTCTGATCGTTAACAAAAACTGTAACTGTGGTTGTTGAGCTTCGTTGGAAGATTGGACTTCTATCTGTGGCTGACACTTTAAACTTATATGTATCCTTTGTTTCCCGATCAATCGCCCCATTGGTAAATATTTCACCAGTTTCACTGTCAATTTTGAATGGAAAGGTGCCATCGCTCAAAATTTTATAACTGCAAAATAAAACATGGGTTAGTCAATAAGTCTATTTGACATACTATTATTAACTCTATTGATTTCGGCTACTGCACTATATCACCTTACCTGATTTTGGCATTAAGCCCTTCGTCCAAGTCACTAGCTACCACTTTAGCAACAGATGTACCCTGAGCGGAGTTTTCCAATACGTTGAATTCATACCGATCCTGTTCAAATTTAGGATCACAGTCATTGTCGTCACTGATTAAAACGCGAACCATCCCAGTACCAGTCAGCCTTGGGGTACCTGAATGAAACGAAATAATTTTGAAATATTTTTAATTACTTTTCATCATTGCAGCATTAAAAACATGTATGATTGCACATCCCCTGTGCTTATCATCCAAAGATCGTCAACATTTTACTTCTAAGATTGTGTATCTTAATTAATCAACATGATTATTGGAGACAAGTCTACGTTCTAGCATGACGGCAACATGATGCTCTCTTATAACAAAGCTACGCATGTATACAACCTTTTCAAAATTTAGTGCAGGCAGAAAGTATTCTTGATTTAGTAGGGTTAAAAATATATGGAGCAAGCAGCTAAGGTATACTCAAAAGATTGGTCTTTATTTTGTCTTAGTCTTGGTTTATAGTGTCACTTGCCGGATTGTGGGGCAGATAAAGATCTACAAAAGCAATTTCATTTTTTGTTTTGGGTTTAGGTCACTTCAACTTGCTACATCAACCTAGTACTACTAGGACAACTATTATATATATGTAGACGAATCACGTGTAAAGGAGTTTCCAAGTAAAAAAACCCAGCCCCTGCCAGGTTGACATTACATAAGAACATTGCAGTAACGCGTACATATCTTTCGTGATACATCTCACAAAAATAAGTACAAACATATATGCCCATGATTACACAAACAATTCAAGATTATTTATTTGTTTCTTTGGGAGAATACGAAAACAGAGACTTGTCCTGAATAAAATAATGATACAAGAGAAGATGAAAGATGAAACTTTAAAATAAGAACAATCTCGAAAGATTAATAGATTTTTTAAATTTCTTTTTATAGATGCCGCCAACATTCGTTTCATCGTCTTATTATAGATTTCTTTAGGATTGTGGAAGTGAAGGAAATTAACGACAAGCAGCTTGTAACAGTTTAATATGTACCAAATCCCAAGTATACCAACTGCCTTGAATTTATCTACTTGGATTAGTTCTGCTATCTGTAACAAAGATTGCTCATAATGCCTCAGAACAGTTTACTCATTCTGATTCGACGACAAGTTATTGACATCAATTGTTTTTGCGTTAAATACTTCATTTTCACGAAATGATCATGATTACGCGTGACAGTGAGACTCGTATTGCTCCTACAGTCTAACATATATCCAAAAGTAGCATTTACTACTAAATCCCGTTCATTTTGTACAACCAACGTAAAACTCTTATCAGTTTACCATTCTCCACATAATACGAACCGTTTTTTATCAGAGCAAATCTGTCTTTTTTATTATTTTTTGATGCGACTATGTCTATTGTGCATGGAAGGATATAGTTGACTAACTACCTACCTCAGTAATGGCAAGAAGGCAGATGATGCAGTTAGATTCAAAAGTTCAGTGCTGCGGCCGTAACAATGAGTTTTTGTCTGCTGTTTCGTTGTTGAAGTACACATAATATAATTATATAATAATAATAATAATAATGAAGATGGTTGATGATGAAAGCAGCCATGGATAATACATACCACAAGGTATAAAATAATAAACTATATAATATATGTAGGTACAGATATATTTCTAAAGTTATAGACGTAATATTGTTAGAATTCTTTCTAGCCAGCTCTCTAGCTCATTATTATTATTATTACTATACTGTACTCGTTTCCCAGTTAGAACTGAAGAAGCGCTAACAATAAATATCATTATATATCATGGAGCTAGTTCTTCTGAAAAGCAAGCAACTCAGATTTTTAAGAAAGAGAAAGATAGCTAGTTGAGAGCCAGAGAAAGAGCCTAGGTGAATTTTAAATATAATTTGTTATAAGACTCGTAAGATGAAAGGTGAGAAGAGAATACTATGTTCTATGTTGCGATGCTATTATTATTATTATTATGCGTAAGAAAAGACGACGACGAAGGCAAGTGATAAAGTGGAAGTACTCGAAAAGAATAAGAAGAGAGAGGACGAGAAAAAGTAGAAGTAGTTTGTAGCAAAGAACGCCACCCATAAAAAATGGTCATGTTTTGGAAGTTGAAAACCAGATGAAGCGAAATAATGTTGCCAGGCCAGGCCATAAATCAGCAAGGTATTCCAGAAAGAAGAAAGAGAAAAAGAAAATTTGGTGAAGTAATACGATTGTAAAAGAAGAGAATGGAGAAGAGCACCAGCATCATCATCATCTTTGTCTTCAGCAACATTGTATAGTAACCATATTATATGCATGCCAAGAACTTTGTTTTCATTACTCATAATACTACTATTATATGACTGCTACATTCACAAAAGTGCACATTGACGCTGACTGACAATGCTGCTGCCTCTTCGCTGCATGCGTTTCAGTCGCCACGAAAAAGAGATGCTCTCAAGTGAATCATAAACAATAATAATATAACAAAAAAGGAGAGAGAGAGAGAGAGAGGGAACTTTATTGGAAAAATAGTGGTTTCTTAAACAGTTCGCATAGAGGTTGTGTCTATTTGTCTACGGGAACTTTGCCGTATCCGCGATAGTGAGCAGTTGTAAGTACGTAGAGGATGGTATATATAACAATCATATTTATTCGTTATCGATACAGCAAAAAAGATCCCTTCTTTGCCTTTCTTACTCTTTAGCGCCACTCTCCACCGTCATCACGAACGGAATATTTGTATTTTGATGACGATTATATTGAGGCAATTGAACATATTATATTTTAGTTAGCCTGAACTGTTCATAACTGAAACTTATGCATCAAGATGATGATGACTATGACTATTACTGACTGGCAAACCAACCAACCGACTGTTTGCTTCAGGCCAGGCAGCATCATTTACTTACTATCCACATCACTACTACTATGAAGAAAGCGCCTTAGAAATACTAACAATATGCCTACCCGTTACATCAGCATAACAGATCACCACATGAGAAACCATAAAATGCTGAAGATGATCGAAAGGACTTTTTTTTTAGAACCAAGAGGATGACCAACAGGAACGGTATCTATCTATTTAGCATATATGTAAGTATGTAGATATATGTATATTGCGCGTTACTATTTGCGTACAAACAAAGTATTTCACTGTTTTATACCAGTATATTGGGGAATACGCTGAAATGCAAAAACTTTGCTATGATCGATCATTTATATTAAATCGACATTATTTGATCACCGTGCCTTTGCATGTTTCTAATCACTACTTTATGTACAGTGTAGGTAGTAGTTAGGAAAGTAATTGTTTGATATAATGATATAAAAGGTTGCTTCTTTCTACTCATGATCATGAACTCATCCACGCTGTGCGGTTCTATTTGTTTTTCATTTTCCCTATGTGCGGTAGATTAGGAGCTTTTTAAACGCGGTACAAATTTATTTGTAGGTTCATGTATAGAGGCGTATAGTATGTTCACATTCCTCGTTATAATCTCAATGTGCAAGTGTACAATGCATGAATAAATGAATCAGTTTTAATAATGCACATTTATTTAACTAATTCGTTCTCTGGTCGATTTCTAGGTATAAAGTAGAAACCAGAGTGAAGTTTCCGGTAACCAAGTATAAGAGGAATCCGTTATAAATCGCATGGAGTGTGGACCGACAACCCCATTAACAAATTATTCACATTCACAATCGTTGTTGGTTTGGTTCACAACGATTATTGATGCCCATCTTGGGGAGTTCATATTATATTGGTGTTCATGTAATTGTGTGCGAAGTAACACTGGGTAAAGTGTATTTATAAATGTATCTGAGTGTCTGAGATTCTGCAAGGTATCGGTACTGGTGCTACTATTAGTGCTATTATTGTTGGACTGACTCGTCATAAAAGCCGTATTGAGTTAATATCGTCGTCAATATACGATGATGAGTCACAACCGCATACATCACTGTCACTTTTAATTCTGTTCTTTATTATATATAATTTTCTACAACCAGAGAACGTTAAAATGTTTTAAATGAACATTACTACATAGATAGAACCGGCATTGTTGCTAAGTCTGCTGCCGGGTATTATCAAAATTGTAGTTCTGATATTGTGGCCGAACCTGTAGGTGAACCAAACCAGGATGCATGCATTCTATCACACGCAGCAGTAGTCTTGTACTACCTCATAAAAAAATGCTTTTCTGAACATTTGTAATAATAATAACGATAATAATGGTTTTTCTTTCAAATTTACTTTTTTCGTCGTCTACTCGCCAACATGGTATACTGTAAGATTATAACATGCAACAAAAACTCTAGCGATGCGATGACGTGTAGTGCCATAATATGCAAGTGATCAATGATCAAGTTCGTTGGCATTTATGTACTTAAATAAATACTAAAATGTCGCTTTCCTGGTAGATAGTAGCCATAATAATGTGGGAATGGTCAAACAAGCCATTTAAAGGACTATCAACCTATCCCTATTTAACACCGTTGACTGACTTGTTCAAGACTGCTTTCCACTGTGAATGTCGAAACATGAATCCATATCAAACAAGAACAGCAATAATCTTGATAATAATAATAATAACAGAAAAACAGCAGCACCGACAAAACAAGACTCATAAAACCAGGCATTTAATAAATCAGTTTTCGTTTTACTTTATGGTACCGCATTGCATGCTCGCTGTACTCATTATCCCTCCAGTCTAGACTATTTGTGGTAGCCGACTGTGGTGACTGTAACTGCATTGCCTTGTATATTGCGCGGAATCATTACGGGGTTTCATTGTTTCATTGTCGAACGATGGATTTTACACGAGATGTTATAACATTATTTGTTCTTTTTAGGAACGGTGGCTTAGTAGCCGCCCTTTGTTGAACGTGATCACCGTATTTTGTATTTTGGACATCGCATAAGCATTACCAATGATAAATTAACAGAAGCATGATGTTTGGATGCATTTCATCAATTGGCTTTGCTCAGTTTTAGGACTCGTTTGCAGATTTTTAGATTTCAAAGGCTATTGAGGCATACCATTAGTATAATATAAAAATTCAGAAATAATCTGGAAATACACATCTAAATACTAAACATTCACATATAAATTTACAACTGTAACTGTCATCTTCCCTTATGACTAGATTCTAGTCAGGCAACTAAACGATCTTGGATTAATGACCTTTGAAATTTTAGCTGCGGTGTGAGTATATTAGTCTCAACATATACTTTTATCGGGCAAGTATGTGTGTCTCGGCGAAACAGCAAATACAAAACCAGCAGTATGTCAATGTCAATATAATAAGTTCCTGCAGTTACATTTTGAATGAGTCACAATCATATAGTAAGTTAGTAAGCCAGTCGGACAGTACAATCTGAAAACTAACAACAAATTTAACAGTCACAGACAAGTATTTCGACTCTGATTACCTATGCATTAAAATTCAAATGAAACAAATGCGAGTGACGCATCAGTATTTTTTTAATCCTGCGGAGAAACCGATTACATATGGAATTCAGTTAACACGTATTTACATATACAATGAAACCGGACTTCAGCGTGGCCGTGGTCATTTGAGGTATTACTTCACTGTAAATTTATAATCCATCCAATCTTTACAGGATTCCAAAAACCAGGCAAGCACCTATATCGTATCAATGCATCAATGACAGCCAAGCCTACTTTTTCTTAACAAGAAGCGATTGCTAAATATGAAAGAAAAAATGTTGGCGTTTTTTCAATGACTCTTGTACTCTATCACATGTAATCCATATTAGTTTTATACACTTGCAGACCATTAAAGCTGCTTCATAATCCAGAGAGGTTGGGTTGATGGAGGTGGTGAAAAAAACTCCAATACGGTAAGAAGGACATGAAGAAGAGTAGAGTTCAGTCAGAAAATTAATTGAGAACAGTGAGGTTTCGTTTCTTCTATCTACATATTATACCAATTTTCTGGAAAAAACCGACAATAAAGAAATAATAGTAACACGACTTGTAACCAAGAGTAATCTGTGGTTGTGGCAAACAACTTGGTAGATTGTGTTGCGTACTGACCCAGTGATCAGTGGTCTCTATCATCTTCGTTGCATTGCTTTTTCAAATTTTTCTTCAATATAACGAGACCAGTCACCTGTAAGAATTTTACAATTTGGAGAAATCACCTTTTCACACGTTTATACGGTGAGCGCGAGCTAGAAAATACAAACTGTAGACCTACGCATGAAGATAAAGGTACCCTTCTATCTGATCTTTCACGAAAATTCGTTAGCTTTTCATCTGGTGGTGGTACAAATGCGAAAGAGGCGGATTCATAAGAATTGATGAGATGATTATTTTCCAGTCTAATATTCTACTCCGCCCATTCCGTCTCTAGTAAAACTCTTTTGTAATCTTCACTGCTAATTCAGATCAATGCGTGTATATGATGATGACCGAGGTATCACCCAACCATCTCTACTGTTCCGCCACAGTTGTACTTTAACTTTAACGTTATTTCTACTCACATATCTACTGAGAGAGTGTGTTGTAATCACAAGAGCCCAACAAATTTTTAAAGATTGAGTTTACGTAACCCAACTACTCAGACACTCACATTTTTATGCATCACTTGAGTGGTCTTTCCTGATTGTATTCCAATATTATTATATATTTCTAATATTTTAAAATTTGTATGGTTTAGTTTGTAAATTCTCATCTTTAGAAGGTAACGGTGCACAGACCAGGCTTTGATTTTGAAAAACAGTCGCAGTCTTTTTTATAGTGAAGGGAAACTCATTTTTATTTAATTTTTCCCCTCAAACCGCCTTCTCCTTTTCATATGTCGAGCAACAGGGTGCACAATATTATGATGGGTTACATGCTCATGCCACACATACATTTCAATTTAGCATGGAACCCACCCTATCAAAGCCAAAGTGGTTTATGACAATGAGTTCGTCAACACTGGCTCTTTTGTCTTGAAGGGAAAATGTTTTTTTAACTTACAAGTAAGCATTCCTAGAAGTGGACGAAGAGCGATCATGACGACGACTGCGAAGAGGTGAATGGAATCATTTAACTTTGGTTCGATTATTGGTGCAATTGTATTCCTCTGTTGTTTCTCTGTTATATGTACCAATATACGATACGCATATAACAAGACTACAACTCGAGCAATACAAAGCAGAGCAATAACAATGCCACGGCGGCGTAGCCATGCAGGAGGTTGCATCGGATAAGCAGGAGGACCCTCATGAATAAATTTCCTTACAGGTAAAATGAAAATATTCTCAGGTACCGTTTCAAAAAGAAGAAGACAACGAAGCGAAAAATCACTTTTTTGTTGTGCACTCATACATACACCAAGAGAGATAGATATGGGTGCATAGGGATTATACTACAAAGTGCACAAAAAGAAATATAACTATACAGCTTTCTTCATACACATGCACATAATGCAATAATAGTCAACCACCTTGTTTGTTACAAAGTAAATGTGGTCGTGTAGCACACAAGAAGCGGCCAAACCACGTAGAGCAGCAGTTGATTTTCATTCATGTTAAAAATGACGTAGTCATACCAGTTTCATGCAAAACAAAACTGTGTGTAAAAAATCTTTATCCATTTAATGATAACTTGTCAATGCCTTAGGACAACTCGCATCATTTTGAATTCACAAAAAAAGAAATGTTTATGTTCAACTGAATAAAATCATGACATTACACACAAACATGACAGTATTTTAGATAAAAAAAAGCTTGTGTTTTAATTCTGCTTTACATACAGCGGCGGCGGCAGCAGCAAGCATTTTTTTTATACTTTGGGCTAATATAATTGTAATAAGACTTGATTGTCACACACACACACACACGAACATTACGTCTGCCATTATAATCATCATTCCACCATAATGTTTTGTATTGCGTAACTGATACTCTAATTTTTATTGAATTATTTCATTTTTTTGTAATAAAAAACGAAATTTCATAAGTAGCGTGACAAAGGTATTAGAAAAATTCTTCACAACTTCATCGTTTTATCTGCTTTTCAAAAGAAAGTATAAATCTTTTTGTAGGCAGTCTCAAAATGATTTGTCCTCAAATCAGTCTGAAACAATCTGAAACCCTATCTCATGGCAAATGTCATAATTTATTGTCAGTCCACTACCGGAGGACATATGCCATTTCGAGGTAAGCCGTCCGTCATCATGTTTCAAACAATAAAACAATGCGTACTAGTTACTGGTATACATATCTATCAACACTTAATCTTAACTGGTGAACAAAAATTATTTTGTTTGACACTGAGGTGTATCAATTAGGTACCACATCATCAGTTTGTAATCGGCATTGCTTTTCGTAAAATCAACGACCATGGCTCTAGTAGTACGGTCTAACCCTTGCGATTTCGAACTGAGGGAAAAAGGTTTTTCACAACGAAAATACCACTAATGAAGCAAAATGAATTCAAACTGGCACGGCAACAGTAAGCAACGCCTTAGTTTAGTTTAGCTTTATCAATATGTCCCTTTTTGTTAATCATTGAAAGATGGTTCATTCCAGCTCATCTTCATCGACCGTATGTAATATATACCTTGTATTTTTCATTTAGTTTACTGGCAAAGTTCATGTTCAGTCGTCCTACTATTGTCTTGTGAAGGCAACCACTTTTCCTTAGAAACGGGTAGTGGTAGTAGTGGGTAGTGAGTGAGGTTTAGTATATCCTACAAAACTGCGCTCATTGCTCGTCTGACAGTTGAGTTAGGTATAATACTCACAGTGGTATGTTTTACAGGTACATACGTGAACATGTTGGATGGGATAGTGGAATTATTTAAAATACAGCAGTGATGACGACGGGAAGGAAGGCTACAAATATTACACGGAATATATCAGAGAAAATCTGGTTTATTTTTTTACACTTTTTTCACAGTTGTCTGTCTACTTGCATGCATACATACACATGGAGTTAACATATCTTGAATTCACTTTATAAATATACTTACTATGATATTGCCGTGCCTTGTGAACAACTGAGAAAAGAGGAGGGCGACACATACATATCACCATAGTCGTCCATGAACTATGCCTTCCAGCAATTCAATATAAATGAACCGGTGGTTTTCGGTATTACCGCTTTACTTACTATTTTAGCTCTAGAGAAATAATAATAACTGGTAAAGTTGGTGCGGTGTGAATCTTTTATAGCGTGGCTTTTTATTTTAAAAAAATCATGTTATAAACTTTATCATAATAATATTCTTTGGCGAGTTTGCATGTTGCATTGTCAGAAGGCAGAAAAGGGGCATTTTTAATACGTAATATGCATACATGATATTATCCAGGTGAGTGTATTTTTGTAAAATTCGTGTTATTAATCAATAAAAAATTATGTATCTTTTAAATTCTCATTTCACCTTGTGCGCAGGTATGTATGTACTTTCTCAAGTCCGAACGATTAAAATTACGACGGTTCATTGCAACAGTTTGGAAATCTCCTGTGTTTATGAATCACTATACCCCAAAACAGTAGACAATCTAAAGTGGTTGAATCGTCCCTTCATGGAATGAATTGGAAACTATCATGGCTAACAAATGAACAAATATATGGAGCTGAAGTAAAAGCCTTTTAAACATACCAATGCACGCGTAAAACTGATGCATTTATTTACTAGTACATCAAAATTGTTTAATGCAGATTGCAGATGCAAGGCGGTTTAGTGAAACACGTTGGACAGCACTGACATATCAAATGAAGCCTGGGTTGTTGTAGTTATTCCTGGGTGTATCTTGAAAATTACTGATTTACAATTAGAATACGCCACAGTTCACTTATTATATCAACCTTCATCAACCTGTCTCGAGAAAGGAATGATTGGATGTACCCTTTTTGACTTTCTAGCCTGCCATATACAGCAACAACCATACCCATGCTCATTGGAGCTGTTAGCGTTAACAAAAAATATAAATAGTTTTGAGCGAAAATAATAATAAGGATAAAAATAATTAGTTCGTTTAGCTATTATGTATGTACGAGTATACGAATCGTTTAAACCGTACAGCTTGAAAATACTTAGTAAGCTTAAAATTTCTAGCAATGCGTTTACAAGAACAATGATGCTAATATTTGTATGTAGTTGTTTTTTTATTTCCTCTCGGTTTGTATTAACGCCAGGGCAGTAAAATTACATGGAACAGAATATATATACGTAGTAATATGAAAACCAAGGGAGATGATGAAAAACAAAGATTTAATTCGATCTTAATTCTAAGTTTCTCACAGTGTTCATAATATCTCCGTGGTGTTTGACTCGTCAGATTTTATCTGTCAACTGTCGACTTTCCATCCAACTCATCTTTTAACGAGGTCTTCTCATTTTCTCCCGCATACAATTTTAATTTCAACCAAAGGATTTTAAACATAGATAATATGATTACATAATGATGCATTCCATGCATCATTGTTAACAAGGTTGAATCTCTCACCAGAGACAATTCTGTACCTGCCGTTATATCATTTAAATTTTTGTGTTCTACCTCTACAAGGAAATTTAGTTGTAAGGTTTACTAATAACAGCCCGACGGTATATCTGAGATTCCGTAGCTGACAGTAAGTCTATTTATTTCCCACACGAATGCACAATTGGTTAAAATTACAACGCTACTGTGGGTTGGAAACAAATACGGATTAAAGGGTTGCCGGATGCCCAAATCAAACAAATAATGAATCTACCTATTTAATTACATACAAAATTAGGAAATGAAAGTAGTACAAACTGACTGAAATAGAATTGCTTTTTTGCTTTCTACTATGAGTATTTTCTACGACATTTTAAACTGTTTTGATCACATGCGTGAACACTGTACTCATTTTTGGCAACCTGTACAACATACATGCCG
>JAHZNB010007327.1:0-34969 GCA_027744295.1 Callyntrura guangdongensis | reverse complement strand
ATCCCCATATCGGTCAATTTTTTGCTATTTTTATTTTTTTTCGTATTATACACGAAAAGTAATGCATTAATACAGTACTCCGTTCATATTTTTGTCGTCACGACAAACAAACATTCCTTTTCGTGTATAATACGAAAAAAATAAAAATAGCAAAAAATTGACCGATATGGGGATCGAACTCTCACAACGCACATCCACGTCCGACTCTCTGCCTAATCGGCCACAATGGAAGCCGTGCGGACGGGCACATAATAACTCCATTATAAGCTTAAAAATCTGCCCGCAGAATTTTCATCTCGACAAATTTAACGTCCATCGACTATAACAGGCAGTAGTGTGCTGCTTAACTTACTACTTCACTAAAGCTGGATTTGGACAAAGCTGAATCTATAGATAGGCATAGCAGCTAAAAATGCGACCTCATAAAGTCATTTTTTAGATTTGCATGAAATATGCAGTTTTTTGTCGAAATATACATAGGTGTATACACATATGCAATAAGGAAGCAAAATATACAAAATATGCAAAATGTGGCTTACAATGTTTCTTTTTATATGAATCGTCCACATACGGAAGCTCATAGTAGTCCGAGTAACTATATCAAATATGCAAATCATGGGATTCCCGATACTAAGATAATACAATTACAACATGTTGACGTTGTTAATTGTGGCACTTAAAATACCTACGTATTGCTGGCAAGGTTGTCATTACCAATTACCATTGAAAGTATTCCTATGCACGATTCTATTTCGAATACGAGTATCTTGAAGGCTCCATGTAACAATATTCATACAGTATCCACCGCATCGTCACACATACACTTTGATACACTAAATATTTTCTCAGAAAATAATACCTTTGCCTATATTAAAACAAACTGCTCGGGTTTACGTGAAAAATGGAATAAAAGTAGTTAGGTCCTTAGATTAAAAGGGGAAATGAGTACACACGTGGCCTTTCTCCCTACATATAAAAATTTAGATATGAGAAGTGAGTAGGCATGTGGAGGTATTTATCTGTGTAAGTAAAAAATCCATTTAATCATACATTCATACGGTATCTCATTATAAGTAGACTGTGCAATAAATACTCAAGACGTTTAAATTAAGTGTAGGTGTGGCAAAAATATGATTTAGTTGCTTCGCGGACTTTCATCAATTATAATTAATTGCGCTATATGATGTATTTATTTCGATATAACCCCACGTTTCACCAATATTTTTATTTTCCTTGACCAACAACACTAGGGGTTTAGAGTGTATGGCGAAAATAAAGGGCGAAACAACTTGGCCTTGCCGCACATACACAACAATAAACAGAAGGCTGGTCATAAACGCACCAGCACCTGGAAAATGAAGAACCACAGGCTAGTTTGGCAGAAAATGTGGATTACTGTTCATACATGTGGCCAACGACAGAGGAGAAGAGAAAGGTTGTGGGGAATAATGCTACGGTGTATTTCATAACTACGTAAATTAATGATGGTGTCGACCAGATAGGAATGGAGTGGGAGAATGAAAACACATACTTGCAACACACCGCGCATTCGTTCCAAGTTTCATCTTGGCCACTTATTCAAACAACCATTTTGTTTGTGAACGTGAACAACGAGAACGGTGATGATAGTTGTGGAAAGGAAAAGAACAACTATGGGGTACAGGAATGAATGTGAATTGGGAAAATTACGACCACCGTCACTAATTAGGTTTTATTTTAGTGTCTGGTAAAAAAACAGTAAGAGCGGTATCACTGCAAGGATGATGGTGATGATGACGATTTTGGTAATGAAAAAGGTAGCCAAGACGATACCAATATTTTGTATCTGCTTTACAATTTGAATATTTCGACTTTCACCCTTTGTTTCAAATGAACGAGTCCATAGCAAGTTTTAAACGTGCTTCCGTGCCATTTATTTTTTATCCAACAAACTTGCATGTTAATTAAAATCATCATTATTTCGTGTAAATGCAGTTTAGATAAATGACATTTGGATAAATATTTGTTTACATACTTTTTCAAGAAACGTGCTCGAAGTTGTTTTTCAGTGCCTTACACCTTTAACCGATTTTACAACATTAATCAAGAAATAAATTGACCAAGTCATCATGAATATTCCTTTTATAATTTTTTCTCTGATTTTACTTTCTCAAATTTTCTCAAAATCTAAAGTTATCTAACATTTTTATGTGAGTAAAAGTTTTCATCACAAGTATACAGTGTAAAGCGAGTAATCAGTGTTTACTCAAACTTTACCAACCTTACAGAAAACATTAACTGCGTAATTACTATGATGGCAGGTGTGGTCACCTGTTAAGCAATATTTACCTAGTGTCTGCTGGAAGAAAACCGACACATATACATACACATACCCACCGGACCAACAAAATACAACGAAGTACCTATCTACGACGTACTTTCCTTTTCCTTAGTCAAACATAATCTAAAAATACTTACGCTTTTTTTGTAACTTGTGTACACTTTGACGAAAAATACTACCCCCAACTGAAACATCCTCTGAAAGTCATATAGCATTATATCGTTCCCTGTTTGAACCGAAAGCTAATGATCAACGTGTGTGTGTGCACAACAGGGTTTCTGGACCAATGCATTATGAACAACTTATTAACTTCACGTTGTCTGTCCGTCCGTTCGTACGATAATTCAAAAACGGTTTCGAATTTTGAAATTCTGTTTTCGCGAATCGGTTCCTCACCCTTGCGATTCAAAAAGGCCTTCTTATCAGTGGTAATTCAAGAACTGTTAGGAATTTTGAAGTTCTGCTTTCACCAGAAGCCTCATCTACTAAACACTATCTATAGTCATTTTGAAGTTTCAGGGTGACACCATGTGCCATCCACAGGTCTTTAAAAAGGTCATTCAGTGGTAACGCAGGAATTTTGAAGTTCTATTTTCACTAATCGGTTCCTCATCTCTAAAGCTAACCTGGTGATGATTTTTAAGTTTCCAGGTTCACGAGATCAAAGGTTAAAGTAGGTGTGCTTCTCTTGTATTTATGGGGTGATTTTCATCAAACTTTGTATATAGGTAGCCTATGACCTCCTCTGAAAGTGGACAAAAGTTTGACGCCATTGGTAAACGTGGTCAAATGTCATATTGGTGATTACTTCGTCACTTTGCTACTATTACTTTCTAGGGTTATTAGATTTTATACCTTATACACATTTTGTGTTGCGTCAATAGCACGTATCTGGTAAGGAAAAGTGACTCGTTTCTGCAGGTTATTTTTATTTACGGTAGAAACATTTTTCACCAGTGTCCATACGAAAGAGTAATAGTTTGGAGTAGTACCAAGGAATGTAAACACAGGCACACTTTATCTATATATGGGGTATACAACTCGTCTAGTTACTTCCCTGGCGTTTCCCCAAACATCTTTTGTTGTCCTTGCCTTGTGCTACCCGTGGAAATGACGGTAATGACGAGAATGCACTCTCATCTTGCAATTAGTGTACGCACATGAGTACTTACTGGAGTGTATGCTCCTATCAACACCCATGTAGGTTATATGTACATATATGAACGAACTACCGCCGTAAAAGAAAGTTCGAGAAGCAAATCGTGTGAAATATAATGACTTTGTGGAGTTGAAAAAGTGTAACAAGACGACGCAACGAAACCCTTTACTATTTCCTCTTGTGTGCTTCTCCTTTCACTCGGTTGTTCCTTTTTTATCAGAGGCTCTCCAGAAGAACTGTTTTATTATCACCACTAACCACACAAACTCCCAAGTTTGTGCTCTGCTACTCGTTACCTTGTCAGGAGATTGTGCCTCAGTCACCCTCCAGCATTTCTTTTCCATTCTTTCACTTTTAATTCTTTCTCTTCAATGTCTTGAAAATAAAGCCAGGATGCGGACTCGCCACATCAACACCAGAATACATCATTTCATTTGATATATGGCCGGTTGCTGATTCAACTACGTCAATTAATTTGTAGTAGATCAAAAACTACCTTGTCGTGACTTGTGATGATGTAGGTACCTGCCAGATCTAAACAGAAGTCTTACAACTGCAAATAAAATAGGAGGACTGGTGCTGCAGTAGGCGGTACACAGGAAAACTACGGCGTGGCCTTGAATCCTTTACTTTTTCTCTACGAATCTACGACGATTTTGAACATACAAATATATTAAGTCAGGGTAATTTAAACTTCACATGTTTTATATGTACGTGCAGGTGTCGTAACGATTGTCACTGTGTTTTCCTTGGACAAAGGTTGTGTGGGTCTGCAGTCTAGCAGTTGACTGCTTCAGGAGAAATATTTTTATCGCCCATAGTTCGCCAAATTTTTTACAACTACCCCAAGTAAATTATTTGCTGATAGTCACTTTTCTTAACACATAAAATTCGTATAAGTGTGCATGCATGTTCGACGATTTTTACAGGGAAAACTTGGTCTCCCTCTTAATTGCACCGGTGACTGGAGAAATACCACGAGAAAGGCAAAGACTATAGGTAATGAAGCAAGTTAGTATACACACTGAAAGATTAGTAAGAAGGGAGCATGATGATGAAGCATTAAAGAAAAGCCAAAAGCTTTTTTTTACTACATGCAGACCTGTCTGCAACTTACTTACATGCACTTTTTAGTCTTTTTCTCGTTTTACTGCCTATACAGCAATATTTTTATCATTAGGATCGCTCTATCCCATTCCATTAGTAACGTCTTCTTTACTCTCTGGCAAAAGTGGAACAAGTCTGGAAAAACATGGCTAAAATTTTCCCACTAGAAAAGAAATAAAAGTAGGGCGCACAACTTCCAGAAAAAAAATTGTGCACAAGTTAGAAAATTCCCAGTTTTATGCAGGGCGTGATTGAGTAAGCAGTTCAGAACATCCCACTTTTATAGCAATAAACGGAAATAAGGGTGTGTGTGTCTATTTTAACAAGGCTGTAAGTCATCATTGGGCAAATTATATACTTGAGGCAGTGTATTTTCTACTCCGGCTCGTACTTCGAACAGACGTACAACACCCTTACTCACTCCCTACGAATTTTTTCCTGTACGTCATATTTTGTTCACAAATAAATAATAAATACTGAGCCTGAGCTCGGGTATTCGGGTACATCGCCGTTACTATGCTAATCGTAAATCAGAAAACCAGGAAGAACTGCAATTACATGACAGATAAGAGTTAAACATATTTTTAAACTATAATTAACTATTTCTAATTTTATTTACTTGAAACAGTTTCGCTCTCAATTTAACTGTACTTAAATCTAACATTGACTCCATTGTAGTCCATGTATAAGAGGATGAGCTGTTAAGATGGTGGTACTTTGAACCACTACAACTTCAGTGTTGTATTCCACGATCCTATAGGGATTTGCTGCGTGGTTCCGTTACAAAACCATCTGATATATGGTATAATTACTTTGTCTAGTTCACAGCCACAATCTTTCAGACTACGTGTTACTAAAAATGCATTCTGCAAGTTCTAGCAACAATACTACATGGTTATTTAATTGGAGTAAATTCATATCTATCGTAAGATTACTTCATTCTTCTTCGTTGATTTTTAGATGATTAAAACTTACAATGTCTGGAATTCGTTTTATCATAATTATATCCTGCTAGCGTGTAGCATTTTATTACATAATTATTGAGCGCTAAAAACAAGTGAGGAACTAGGTTGTTCCCGAATCCCGGACTACCCAGTCTTCTATTTTAAGTTACGCACCAGCACCTCTAAATAACTATGAATTCCCTAATGAGCTTCGCATGAAAGAAAAAATCTTTGCACAAAAATGTCTAGTGCACTTCATAATCACAGCATACGATAGTCGTTCGAGTAGAAAGTAGGGGAAAGTAGTTTTTGCTCATTTTAATTACCGAATATATGATAAGATAACAAGCGCGATAATGTGTGTACAAGTACTCGCACTTAAGATATAATATGTATAATTATTATGTTTTATGTTATTTAATCATTGCATTAAATGCACAAAAACGATCTTCATCATAAACACATATCGAGTACCTATTCAGTTTTTTACTCCCCTCATCATAAATTCTTTCCTGAAAGTGAACCAGTAAAATAAAATATCAAGTTTATAATATCCATATTTCTTTCACTTGTCGCAATTAAAAAAATAAATGAATAAAAAACTAATGAAGATCAGGCATTTGTATGCAGAAGATTTTTATTAAGACCCGTATGTCAAATGACAAGCAGCAGAAGTTTACATAGATTCTACGTACTCTCTTAATTCATGTAAATTTAATTACATACACGGCAATATAAAAAAATGAGCCCGGCTAAAACTGTTAGCAAAAGTGTGTTATTTATAGAATAGAACGAAAGCGTAATGAATAAAAGTAATGACTGTCATTTTGAGTAATAACATGTGAGATTTTTAATTTTTGCGTGCTTATGACATGACCACTCTAAGTTTTCCCGAAGTTTTTTATCCTTGACGGTTGCTACAATTCCATACTAAATATACTACTAACAACGGTGCCCAATGAATAGACTTAAAAAACTAAACTAAACTAAAAATAGGTGTACAGATCCTGGAAATTTGCTCTTGTTATTGATACTTCTAAATAAAAAATGTCAAGTACCTTTTCATGAACGCAGAGTATATTTCCCCAAATTGGTTTCCTAATTATTACATTATAATAAACTTAATAATATGAAATATAGTATAAGTACATACATTTAAAATTGTAAGAGTTAATTGATTTGAGGTTAGATTAATGACAAAAAACACATACGTGTAGCATTTATAATGAAAGCAAGCTTTTACTCATTACAAACAGGGTAGTTGTTCTGTTTTGTAGGCCTGACTGTTCATATTCCTTCTGATGATTAGTTCTGTGTAATAAACCACAAAAATCCTCTTACACTCTTAGTAACAAGATAGACAGAGTCCTTGTATGATTAGAAAAAAATATACAAACAGAGATACTAGATACGAGACCTCAAACTTGTAAATTTTCAATGTACAAACAGGAACATTGTAGGAATATAATTAAAATTAATGAACAAATTGTAAATAAATAAATGTGATTAACTGTTTATGGGTACCACTGAGGTACCAAAAATGTACATTATGTTTACTTATATTTCTCGTTCGCCGTAGTATTTTATAAAATTGAAGTACTGCGGTTATTTGCGAAGTACTTTTTAGATTGTGGTGCAAATTATTGAGGCATTTACAAAATACATACTGGAGGTACGTACTTGAATTTCTTTCAGGCTCTGCTCAGCTTGTGTGGGCGACTTGTACTCACGATGTGAAGTGTATTGTTAAAAAATTTCTAAAAGTACTCCGGTGCCATTGCTCATTAATAATGACAATGTCGTACTCTACCCATTCACTAGACAAAAACTACTTTATTTTTTATGAAAAACGAAATATGAACAACGGCTTTCAAGATTCAAGATTATTTAACCATTCACAATTACAGTATCATTTTACAAAACGAAGTGGTTTTCTCGAATTTTTCTATCAACCTTGATGAACATGAAATTAAATTGTAAATTATTTCTAAAGTTTTTTTCAATAAATAATTGACCGACATTTTTTGTACGGTTTCAAATTTTGAGACTTTTTATAGCATTTTCTAAATCTTTTTAATCTGATGAAGCAAACAATCTACAACGAGCTTCGTTAATTCTTAATTTTTTTGGTAGTTCTATGCTTCTTTCTCCGTACAACTCATACACCGTGTCAAAAGCCCTCCTTGTTAACTCCATTTCAACCAACTTCACTTAAGCTTAAGTATCTTTGATGCACCAACAATCTTAAGTGTAATTTGGCTGTATTTCTGTAAAGAAAAATGAGAACAATTTTTGTACGTTAAGTTATCAAGTGCACTGGAAGTGGATACCATGAACCTTGCTGTGCAAGAGCATTCATGCATAAGTTTCATTTTGTTAAAAAATGTTTCATTATATAATTTGCAAAGGGAAATACGCTTAAGCTGTAATCATATATATTTCATAGTGTACCAACCAACAAATTCGACTGCTCTGCTACAGTCGAGTCCAACACTCTTTGTTGATAACAGGCACTCTCTGTGATCTAATAATAATGTTCTTGCTCCACTATTCAAAGAAATTTGGACGCGAAATGATTAATGAGTCCTTTCGATAAAAAATGAGACGAAAAGAAGCACAAGGAAAGGAAATAGAATCAAAACGATAAAAAAAGTATAGAGACAGCAGAGCCAACATTCACGCTATGATGAACACTAATATTATGATAATACGAATAGAAAGTATAGCCAAAATATTGCAACCCTCATGCAGAACACAAAAGTACACGTTAGCGCATATATTTTGGCGTTTTTTTCTCTTTGCCCTAAATGTGCATTATGAGTATGTATGTACTCATCTTAGTAAAGAAACATTGGAATTAACAAAGTAAAAGGGTACAGGATGAATCCGTATTTATTCTTTTGTAGCTTTTCCCTATTTTTCGTTTTACTTGGTATCTTCTTTCCTAGAAAAGAATAAGATAGAAAGAAGTCCTATTTCAAAAGTGATACTGTCGTCTAGTAAAGAGAAACACGCGCCTTAATGTACAAAAGTAGCAGAAGGAGAAAAACTAAATTTAGTTGTCGCTGTGGTTACAGTATATTTTGTACGTTGATGTTATTGGCATCACTAATCATTACTGATTTACAGTAAAAATCCACAGACTGTTTTTGCACGCAGGAAGGTACCCTTTTACAAAGAATCAGGTCAGCGGTAACAATGTCATACTTATTGGTGGTAATTTGCAATCTTTTTTTTAGCGAAGTGGTAATCAGTATCGTAGAAATGGTGCAAAAAGCCCCAAGAGACTAACAGAAAAAGCAAGCAGGACATTTGTATAATAAAGCAGCTCCCGCTACTTAATAAGTAATATAAAAACTGCCTGCCTACATTTTTTCCCTTTTTGCAGTTCGGAAATACGATTATGATTATGACGCTGCTGCTGCTATTTGTTTGTTTTCTTCGTCATTATTACTACTCTTTATTTATCTCATTCCCCCCAACACACACTTTCCTCTTTCCTTCCTTTCTCTCTCCCTCCCAATTTTTTCTCCATGATGTGAAGCAGATGAAAGAAAATAAGGCTCTCCATACTACCATCTGCAGTAGCGCTAACCATATATCCGCGACGCTATTAAGTACCATGCTTCATGACACAAAAGCGAAGACACGTTTTGATAAGCATCTCTAAAAAGGAGAGGGTTAGATTAGATATTTGTGTGAGCATCTAATAATAATAGGATAAAAATAAGTTTATGCTTCCAATCGTACGGAAAAACCGTTCCGTTTCAGGAAATTGAGAAAGTATAAAAAACACGACTCGATTGTCAGAGGTTAATGTCAAAAAAATTGTTTCTTTCTTCCGTGCAACTACTTACTTCCATTACCACCGTCATCAGACCAGTGCTAATATTGTCTGTGATGCTCCTCTAATCTTATATATTATGCTTGCTTATCACAAGAGAGAGAAAAAAACATATCAAATGAGGACGGCATGCACTCATGCGAACAACAGCACAAATACAGACAAGGCATGTAAACAGTATACAGTCGACATATAGCGTACATGGGATTGGTACGGTTGCTCTTTTTTGTAGTGAAACAACAATAGACATGTGGCGGATACTCCATTAGACTCACCTATAGTAGAATTTTGTGAAAGCAGACTAGAATCCACTTGAAACAATTCTACGCTTGATGAGCTAAATACTACTAACGAATTATAGGATTTCCTAATTCTTTCTCTATCTATATATATTTTCGACAAAAAATAACTTACGACAAAAAATAACTTACGACAAAAAAGAAGAGATGCCTATGTTTGTACTAAACGGCTTTATGGGACTTTTCCCTGAGCAGTTCATTCCCCTCTTTTGAATATAATCACAAAAATAATGATAATGATCACATCAAGCATTATTATAACTCTCCGGATTTTGAATCCCTGACTGTATTTCATACAGAAATTAGTAAGTTTTGGTGCGGAAACGAGTAAAGTTTTAGACAAAGTTGGACAAGTCATATACTTTTCCACGATCTTACCGGGCATATCGATGTATTGTATTGCACAACAAAAACAACAACTGGTGAGACATATTCAAACTTAAAATTTCATTAATGAAATCGTCACGTACTGCTGTTTTACAGTGGTAACTGCACAAATAAAGTTGTAGTTTGAAAGATGACGTAGGAAACCACTGGCAGCTCTTTAAAAGCATCCATCTTCAAAATCAGAATCTCAGCAGCTGCAAAGAAATTTTGTTGCATTACACCCTGTAATTTGAAAGTTTTATAATGATGTTGCCCTCTAGTTTGTCATCTAGCCCGTTCTTGAACACACCTACTGGGGTAGGGAGAGGTAGGGCGCTAGCGAGAATAAAATGATTACAATTCGTTTCCGTCATTCGTAAGTATCTTACAATTCGTTCAAATTATATTATTCGGATGGCTAGTCTAAATTTTCATTTTCCTGGTGCATGAACTTAGGCATTCATAATTTGCGTTTGTCCCGCCTTTCACGGGGATTGGTGGATTCATTTGCATTACTTTAAAAATCCACCACTCCCGTCGTGAATGTACAAGCAAATGACTTGTTTAACATTACCAGTCATGAAGTCGCAAGATATCTAAACGCTAAGGTAAGTAAGTACCCAGTGAAAGATACACGGTCAATGTATTAGCTTAGCACACCAAGAAACCTCTTCCTGCGATAACATCTAGCCAACATGAGACGCATAGAAATTGTATGTTTTTATATTACGGTTATCTATCTTAATTCCCTATAATAGGAATTAATTGGAGTCGTTGACCGTACCAAAGTGAAACCACTGCTACCACTGTGGCCAGAAGCAGAGGGCTGGTTAGTGCGTTTAAATTTTTATCTTTTCAACACACAGAGTGCCGTCGTCATCAAACTACCCTGTTGTGTGCTACTCCCGCTGTAATACCAAAAGGATGAACGAATAAATGTAGCAAAACTGGCAGGTCACCAACGTTCCGCTTTTTACATGCATACATATTATTATTATTATTTTTCCTACGCAGCACAGGAGAAAAAATAACGGTTGTGTGGAGTAACGGTGGTGGGTTTACATTTTATTCCAATAGAACCCGTGTGTGGTGGTGTATCGACTAGCCCGCGAGGGAGAAAACATGGGGGATAGATCGAGGAATTAGTCAAGAAGTTTATCGGAGGGAAAAAAAGAAATGGATTTGTTTGCCAAAAAGAAGGCTTGTTGGCAAACTTGCATCGTTTCGTGATCATCATCACGATCTGTCATGCTTGCTCCCGGTACTATTATCACTAATACTGTTACAACTACGAGGCCCTTTATTTGTACTTGTACTTTTATTGCAATATTTTTGAATCTATCCTCATCCTCCTCATATTTTAGTTTCTGTACGATTCTTCTTGTGACAATATCATAGTTCAAGCTTGCCCACAACATCAACAAAAAAATAACAACCGAGAACTCACTGTCGGGGGTGTTTATTGTCTACCAGATTGTATTACGTATGACAACCTGTCAGACGAGAAATACTTAAAGTCATCATACACGGTATCATGTGTAATAACATATAACGTGTACTTCTATGCATTATGTATTATGTAACGCACATTTTTATCGGCTGTTTTACTTCCAGTATATGCACAAGTACACAGCATGCATAGATTCATCTCTCTCGTTGGCGTAGTATCCCTGTGAAAGTGTTTGTTTGTTTAGGCAGACAAGTAGTTTATTCCTGCTTTCTTCAGAAATAAGAATCCTAATATATAAATGCATATGGTAGGAAAGTACCATTTCCTCATTTGACAGGGCCACATTTACCATTGCGACTATCGTACTTTCTCTCTCACTTTCTCTCTCTTACTGTACAAGATCCTTTCTATCTCTCTGGTTGAATTAACTTGTTTGCTGAGAAGGAGTTTCTGATTTCCCAGCCACTCTTATTTCCCTTTTTATGTTTTTTTCTGTGTAAGTGTGCGCGCTTGCTCGAAGAGAATAATAGCTGCCGAGGACAAACCCATTGTTTCTCTAATTTCATCATCATTTTCCCTCCCTACTTTCTCTTTTTTCTCTTTTTTACGATGTTGGTCGTCCTAGTGGTGGAGTGGTTGGTTATCAACGTGGTTGTAGGATTGTTTCTTTCCGTATGTAGCCTTTTATCAGGGGAGATGTGAAGACAACGAGGAAAGCAAATGATCCTCATATCTCATCGGTGGCATCATTATCATTATTGTCATTATCTTAGACCATTTTCGTTTTCCTCTGTTGTCAGGACTTTTTTGCAAAAAATGGAGAGTAGATCTCACGTTGGTTGGCTGAAAAATCCGTTTTCTCTCTTTTTTACGTATGCGCTTACCTTTAGAAAAATTATCGGCTTAAGTAACCATATCAAACTGTCGAATCTCGTACCCCAGAGTACGTGAATAGTATACGTATTTGTGTCTACGCGTTCACATGTAACATGCCAACTGTAATATGCAGACAGGGTTGGTGGGCACTAAACAAAATTTGGAGAAAGGAATACTTTTAACTACAGAAGTAATATCATTAGGAAATTAGTACAGATAATTCCCTTAAAAATTATACATTTTTTCATTGCACATGACCTGGTTACAATTATCATCACAAACTTTGTTAAGTATGTAAGTGCACGTAAAGATCATGGTCATCACCGAACCAGTGCAGGGATACAATCATCCAGGGTGGCTGGCCACTTGTGTGCGGCATATCGTAACGACATTAAACACAGTCAAAATGTGATCTGCATTAAACCAAAGGCAGTATCGTGCACAACTGCTCGAAGTTTGTAAGTTGCATCTCCTGAATTAATTGTCGCGTTCCACTAATCGTATTTGCGGTGAAGCATGTTGCCACTATTTGCATTTCACAACATAGACAAAATTAAATGAACTACATAATGAAGCGATCCTCTCGGCTTTCCTCCAAAATAAACAGAAAAAAAATATTTAAAACAAACGACCGGTTCTTTGTTACTACAAATGTTCGCTCTGCTACTACAATTACTCTGGAATTTCGTAAACTTTGTTTGTTTTCCTGCGTGTTTATGCGTGAGTACTTAATATCATATAGCCCACAAAATTAAAACATGGAACTCGGAACATTTTTCTTCTCTTGTTTATCCACCATTACTCTCTTACTATTATGACCGTAACTATTATACGCCACGTATGTCTCTACACTACACGCTTCTCTCTATTATTCCCGGCAGTAGTCTCCCTGTAATGAGCAAACTACGCCTCTCCACAATGTTTCTATTTTTCCTTTGTTCTGTTGCTGGTTCGCTTTAATGATATTTCTAGGAATAGAGTGAACGAGGCAGACTTTTTGACAAGATAATGCAAACGGATGAATGGCCGAAAATTCTTGAGCGTATTAGTACGAATTCATGGTGACGGTCTCCAAAAAAGCGTATGTACAAAGGCCCACGCAACTACCTACACGTACATATATACAGGCACACAATTTGCCTTTAAAAAATCTAGCCAAAGAACAGCATATCCTTCTCCCGCTGTGCGCTTCTGTGTATGCTTGTGTACTCTGTTGTTTGAGTGCATTTGTTTGAAAACGAGTCGCTCTCTAGTTTATACTTTGTATACCACTCTGTCCACGACGACCACTACAAGAACGAGTACGTAATACACGTACTTACGTGGTTCGTGGTGGGGACGACGCGTAAAAAAATATAATTTTACCTACGTTCTATTATTAAGCGAGTATATGTGTACGTACATGCTTTCTCTGCAAAAACAACTGTTTCTAATGCCACGCATGCCATCACTCTTTCCCCATTTGGATCTTTGTTTGCAACAACGCGGTTCTTTGTTATAAAAAGTGGTTCATATCAAAATAGTTGCTGTGTTGGCTGAGTGGTAGTGGTAGTAGTAGTAGCAGTAGTGGGGGAAGCTAAGGAGAATAGGCAACGAGAGAGGGAAAGAGAGACAGTTCTTTCCTCTGAATTATTATGTTTGTATGTTTGTTCGTAATTATTGTCGTTGTTACTGTGAAAGCACATTTCTTCAGCACAATAACTTTTTACCAGACGTCTTCCTCTCTTTAATCTGTTGTGTACTTTCCACAGGCATCCCAATCGGGGAGGATGTGGGGACGAGAATGAAAGGAACATTTTGTCTTTTACTGGAGCATTTATGTACTTGCCGGGTATTGGGTATGTATGGTGGGTACTTGTTACTACTGCTGGCGATCCTAGTAGCGGTTAAAGTAATAACAGTAGTGGTGGTAGAAGTGGTACGGCAACAATAAAACCCTCGATCCCATTGTAACAATGTCGACAGACATCAGCGAGGAGGAAATGATTTATTTTAAAGCGGGAGTCAGCAACCGTTAGAGAAAATAATGAGATTTTAGGCTGAGTACGCAGGAACCGGAACAATCCATTACAGTATACAATAATGATTCACATAGTAATGCTTTGTTTTGTAAGCTCCATCTACTTTTCATTCAACTTTTAAAACAGAGCAAGTGAAACGGCACGTAAATGTGACAATCACGTAGTCACTTGTGGGTACACACGTATTATTGTTTTTGTCAACTTCCTTGTGGCAAGAGTATCAATGGATGAGGATAGGATTTGACGTTTTGTTGTCAAAGCCCTCGATCATCATCATGAGCGCGTGCGTGTGCGGATCCGATAAATTTGATAAGTTTTTCAATTTATGTTGTTTTTGTAGAGGTAATAAATAGAACCGTTATTAAAACTTATTGAAATTGTTGGTAGGGATCATCTCGAATGTTGTATACTTAATCTGGAATCATCCTAGAGAGAAAATTTTATTTCCAAGTATAACAACAGTATCTACAACATAATAAAAACCATAATAAAATTTTGGCACAGAATCAGGTGCCATCCTATCTGGGCCTTGACGCAACGCAGTAGCAATTTCCTTGTCGTTGACTTTTTCCGTTGTCACTTTCATAAATAAACCACTCAAAAATAACTGAATCAACGGATACCACGTCTAAATAAATAACATTCGCATGTCCACAACCAAACGCTGTCGCGTTGTTTGTTGTTAACATGAGACTTTTCCCTTTCATTTCGTTTGATGATGGCGCTTATCTAAATGAACAAAATACATACCTAATATGACATGCGGCCAGGGAGTGCGTGGCATGGCACGCTGCACGATGTCGTTACTCACTCTCCCCTTTACGGTCTCAACCAGCCAACTTGTTATGGGCGGAAATGGCCCAAAACATCATTTCCGCCAGCAATTGTCGTTTGTCAGCTTTCGTAAATTATAAAGCCATTGATGATACTTTTGGTGATTTTCGTGCGGTTTCAGGGGAAATAATTCTAGATAACTGTGTATACAGCATTGTCAAATTATATACAGTATTATGCCACACATTGAGTGCCTCCATAAAAAATCATTTCTCCCAAGCGACCTCCTACGTCTCCGCAACCCTCATTTCCAAAGTACGGAGTCAAATTATTTCACAATCTCCGGTATTTAACAGTGACAACCTCCACACCACTTGTATAGTAGTGCTTGAATGTCGGCAGAGAACAAACCAAAGAAATGCAACAGTACTTGTTGTTGCGCGGGTAATTTCTATACGCAATACACACACTTGCATAGCTATAACGCCCTTTTTCAATTCATATCTATTCAATTCAAGGAAAATACTCTCATTTAATTAATCGAATGGCAAAGGGCTACATAGCCAGAAGGTAGCACTACTGTTTAGTTGCTTCGTTTTCGTACTGGATTACATTCTCCCATTTTTTCTTCTGTTTTTTGGCACATTACACCCGTTCCATCTACATTATTAAATTTTTAGACACCGGCACAAACATACACGCGCGCGCCCTTGGAAAACAAATATACCTACATACATTCTTCGTAAAGTATTGCCGAAGAGATCATGTTGTACATCGTGTTATTTTAAACTACGAAACAGTTACCATTATAATTTCTACTACAACGACTACTACTACCAGTCTACCACCACCACTGCTGTTTAGTTTATAACATTTGAAAAGGTATGATTCTCCTGAAACTGTAAGACGACAGATAGCAGAGGGGAAAGCTGAGATGTTTTGAGTGAATCTCCCAAGGCTGCAATTCAACATCAAAGTGGAACAACAAGAAAGCAATATAGTAAAATGATAAACACAAGAAAAGATACACTCTGCTTTCTAAACAATGTTGAGAGAAAAACTTATTCTGTTTTTTGCCGACGCAGAAAGAATGTACACGTTTGCGACATTGTTATTGTTACTATTGTTAGCATTCACACTGAGACCTCGGGACGATTCTCACTGATATTGCCATAGTCATCATCATCACCATCGCTGTTCCTCGTAGTTTAAGCATTAATATACAAGTAAACATTCACGGTAAACGGTTCATGGTGCTTTAATAATATTTTTTTACATAACCGGGCGTTTTTTCTCTTCGAGTTCATCATGCTAATAATAATCATTACATTAGCATGAGGTTCAAAACACGGAGCAAAAGCAGCTCGGCAAACGTAAGAAAACAAGACGAATGAAGTGGAAAGGAAAACGTTCAAAACACGGCTGTAGTATAGATACAGCTTAAGTATTACAATAATTTTATTTTTATATTAACATGGCGACACGGAAAAGAGAAAAAGCGGCATTGCATCACCATCATCATCATGCATGATAGACCGTGTGAAATGTACGCATCTTATGTTTGTTCCGGAGTACACACCGAAGATAAACAGCAGCCCAGCTTTTCTTCGGCAGAGGTAAATTGCAAAGTCTGCTTTGTTTATACTTGAATGCATGATAATTTCTCCTTGTTGCATGCACGTCGTAATAATATCTACGTGGATGCCCATAGGCACAACAAAGGACCTACGTAGCAAAGTCAGAAAAAGTGCATTCGCTTTTTACAACCAGACGTGCATATATATATATATATATATATACACACAAACAGAAACACAAGTGTATTGTTTGTAGCCGTATAAAGTTTTCTGTTGGATTTTCCTTGTCGTGGCTACTGAACAAAAACTTTGGTACCTATAGACACCACCGCCGCGTGGTAAAATGCACGCCTGTTCTACGTTCTGTCTAGCTGACGCGTCCCGTCTCCCGTTTATTTTCTACTCCCATCTCTCTTTCGACTCGTTCATTTTAAATTCACGACAATAGAATCAAGTTGGAACTGTTACAATGGCAGTGCCCGGAAAGTTGGAAAACCCCACTCAATTACTTAACTTGCTCAATTTATGCTGAATGTACATGATCCTAAGCTAAGAAGAATAACATGCACAACACGGACCCTGACTCCCACAACTACATACACGAAGACAACTAACTCTGGGCTATTGTCAAGCATCGTTCAACGCTGCTACTATTACTACTACAACAACTACTACTACTAAACATATAGCCTTTATTTTACTATAAGTTTATGGCCCTGATATAGTTTCTGGATGCGATCAAGAGGATGATGACGGCGATGAGGATGATGTTGATGATAATGATATTTACATGTGATCCTCGCCCCAGCACTCAAGACATAGATAAAGTGGTAGCACAGCTCGCAGTACTTTAATAATAATACAAACATTTTGCGTAATGCTCATGAGGATTCACAAGTTGATCTTACACTTTAGTCACAGTACCAGTCTTTGGAGTCGTCGGTCTGCTCAATGTTCATACATATCATTCGAGTTCATTTCTTTTCCTTCATCCACAGACAAACGCAGACAGCTCGAAAAGGAGTACAAGGAGTACACTTGCTCTCAAACTAGTTGCAATGTTCTCTTTCCTTTTTTCCCTCCCATGAACTCTCTGAGCATTTTGTTTTTCTAAAAAAAGAATGCACATACACACACACGCCATAAACTTTTTTTTGTTTCTGAAAAAAGAAAAAGAAAAAGGGACGGAACGGAAACGAATCTGAGAGAAAGAAACAAGACAAAAATTCTCTGCTTGTTGTTGTGTTCGAAATACATAAACTAAATACATATATTATAAAATCACAATAGCAACGCATTTATTTATAAAAAAAAGCATTTTCCGAGTTGCCGAGTTGTATGCATTTTTTCCTTTCCTTGTAAAAAAAAGTGACTGTGACTTCGTGGATGATTTTCACTACGTTTTTCTGCATTACTGTCGCCGCGAATGATAGGAGGAAAAACCAAAAAAAGAAAAGAATGTAACAGACACTGTAAGAGAGGGAAAAAGTCAGTTTTCGATTTCTGGAGATGGTGAAACCCCACGAGTTTCTTCCGAGTCGTGCATTCTTAACCCTCATCACTGGACTATTATTACATTAGACATACACACAAAGTAGAATAAATGTACGGGGCAGAAATTCCTATAACCAAAAAATGTCGTAAATACCGAAAATATATGTTTCCAAACACACAAGGACAATGGTCGCTTACAAGAATAACTTTTATCTGTGTGTAGGTATGTATGCACGAGAGAGAGAGGGAGGGAGAAGATATAGTGGAAGTCCTGTGTTTACTGGCTTCGTAAAGAAGAAGTTATTCGCTATTCTGGCAAATAATAACTACCGTCCCTACTATGCCGCGTGTGTATAGAGAGGGAAGACCGCCTCTATAATAAATATACATAATCCACACATTCTGGTGATTTTCAGAAATAAGGTTTTTCATGCTCTCTCAGGCATGAAATAATGCATTATGATGATGATGACGACAAGCAGATAGCATCGTTTTTGTTTGCCTATAAAAAGTAACGTGAATATATAATGGAGAGAAAACAAAGTTACACGTGTAGTTTGATCTTGCAAACAGCGTAAACACTATCTATAACACTGTTTGTGAAAGAAAAACCCCGGCATCTATATACACTTTGGGATATCATCTTCTGACAGGATAAGATTTCTTCAACGAAGAAAAAAAAACAAATTCCTTGCTTTTCTTCCTCTTATTACGTCCCACAGACAGGGGGAAAGAGAGCGACACTTACATACGCCCATACACAAACAAACAAACACACACACACAAGACTTTTCTTTTCTGGTGCAATTTGAAACTAGTTCATGTCCATATTTTTTTCCTACAGGGGAGACTGTCATGTGTTGCATAGAAGTTGGAGAAAGGGGGAAACAAGCTGATGTGTAACGGGTTTCCTTCACTTTGTTCGAGTCTCGCGTCTTTCCGTAGAATGCAAATCCGGGAGGGAGGGGGAGGACTGGACACACAAAAGTTGGGCAACAACGATAAATATTTTATTTACTTATTTTTGTCATTTGCATTGAATTTTTTGGCAGTTTACCAGTAGTCAGGGAAGAAATTAATGTGCGTCAAATTATTCCAAACGATTTGACTTCTCTTCAATTCAATTTTTTCACTAACTTTCTTTAAAGATGCTCCTCCGGATAAATAAGTCAGAAAAGGAAGTTCTATTGAAAACTTTTGTCACAAAAATATTCTCGTTTTGTAGGCGCTACCCTGTCAGTAGGTTAATGGCAAGTGTACCTGTGCCGATGTTTCTTTGTATGCCACTCACTCTGTTGGTACATTAAAATAGGTCCGCTCATTACACAAGTTCTAACTCGAGAAAAAACCTCTCAGCTCTTTCTCTGTAGGAACGAGTAAACTTTGCCAAAAAACAACTTGCCCGTCTAACACAAGCCATTACCATTATCTTTTGATCGTGACCGTGAACTATTTTCAAGTTGTTAATGGGAGATTTTATTTGTATGTGTGTGTTTGTGGCGTGTGGGAAAATTCGTATATATCTTATTTAGGCGCCTGACTGTTATTATTATGACGTCTAGTTTAAAAACCCTGAACACGTTTCTCTGCGGTTACAAGGACATACACGACATGCCGTATTTACACCAAAGCACATAATATACACATATGTGTACCTTCAGATGAACAACCAAAAAAATTCAGACGGTATTATTTTCTTCCGTTTTTGTTCTTTTTCTTCCTTTTTTTGGCTTTCATGTATTGCAAAAACAAGGACAACGTCGTACACCACCACTGTGCGGCACAGGGTGAGATTATTTTTGTGCACATAGGAAAACTTGTTGTATCAAGATAATTTACGGTTGGCTGAGAAGTGACACGAAGAATTATGAGTTTCATCATCAAAATATATCTCCATTCGTGAACACTATTTATTACAAGAGCACAGTCCCCGTTTGTATTTACAATTAGTAATGCGAACGTAATACCTCAGCTAGCTAAATAATGTCACACAACCCCCACCACCACCACAAAAGGTACCCTTTAAAACTTCTTATTCTTTACCGGATTACTTGTTCATAAACCGTACACACATAATAATTTCATATACACTCACAGCGAGAGAGCAAGGTACACACGAGACACGAACTAGCAAAGAAAAACGTTCTGAAGCCTTGCTTTTCTGCCTACAGCTGCGGTAAAATATTAATTTTCTCAGCAGCAACCTCTTGGTAAGTATTCGAGTCTCTTGGTCGAAAAGGTATTGTATTGCCCTGGTATCCTTGAGCGTGATTGTTAGCATGGAATGTTATGTCATCGTCGACGTCGTGATGTGTGATGTTTGAAAAATGAAGGTACACGATGAATTAAGATATTTACTGGAAGTAATGGCATGAAGTATTACTTACGTGAGATGTCGCATCCTTAATCCCTGCGATGATTTAAAGGCAGTACATCTACCTACCTAACCTTCAATGGTACCTTGTTCAGAAACGAATCTAGTAAGTTCCTGTCACCACAAAGTGTTTACTCGTCTTTGAGCCGTTCAACCGGAGATGTTCATTTCCAGCGGCTAATCGTGGTTAAAGTTATTGGTGCAAAAAAATAATCAAGCAATGTCTGTTATCTCACTCTCACTCTCTCTCTCTCTGTGATTCCTTTTCCTGAGAAATTGTTCGAAGGAAGGAAGAAACTTATTTCTTGAGGTAAACATGAAAGTAGTAGATAAGATTCTAATCTTTTTACAACTTAAAGGGGTCTCCGGTTTTACCGTCTTGGTTATTTGGAATTTGTCGACTTGTGGTGAGTTGCTCTTTCTTCATATTCTCTACCCGTTGGACGATGGCGGTAACACAGAGCTGCCTCCCTCTGCCTCTTTGCCTTTGATGACGACTCTTTATTTAAATTGGTGATTATAAATTTACAGATATAATACGGTGAAGAAACATTCCTATTATGCTACTTTTTGAATGGCGTGACTTGAGCACAATCGGACAAGTTTCAAGGCAACGAAGGCTTTGCCCTGATATTGGAATCTGAGGGGAATATGAAATCCTTCTCTTTAGTGATGCACATTAAGGGCTAGTAGATTGAGCACGCTTTCCCCTTCACACACGTCGAGAGTTTTAGCTTTCCTCACCACACGTTCAAAACCCGTACAAAGTTTGCAAATAACCGATGAATACCGTTCCACTTTCTCGCCCTGTTTACTAAAGAAAATGGGCTTGTGTGTGTGTACCTTACCAACTATCGCAATGCCGTGTTACGGTTTTCTGTCAAAGAAGTATTAAATAACCTCAAAAACCTTCTCGTAATACAATCGCCATTTAGCACGTTTCCTTTCTTTGAAAGTAACTGCTCTTTTAGTTCTAAAACTAAACTAATAATAACCTACAATCAGAATTCAGAATAAATTACCGTAATGTTCCTCCTGTCTTACTACCTTGTAGTATTCAAGTGCTTGAAACTTAATACAGTGAGGACCCTTGAATTCTATTCATAGTTACTCCTCAATTGCTTGAATTTCAACTCCAATTTGTGTAAAAGTGTGCGGAATAAGGGGGACTCCAAGGTTTAAGCACTTACGAAAGGATAAAAGCAGTTGTGTGAAATGCAGTTTTCTTGGAATCGAATTATTTCAATTTTCCCATCAATGAGGAAAATTACTTCACCTTTTCACACACACACACACACATCCTCACATTCGGATTGCATAATAAAATCACACGCCGTCTTACATTATCAATAGTGATTCCCTTGAGAGCTACCTATTTAAAAAGTACTTTCACAATTTCAGACTTTTCAAGTACTTTTTCCTCAAAGAGGAAATTTGTTTTTCTACCGGCAGCGAAAATTGGAATAGTTGGTAACCTGTCAAAAACGAATATGGTGAAGAAACAATGAATTGCGTCAATTCTACAAAGGGAAATCAAAAAAGGCAAATTTTGTTGGTAAACCAATTTGGTTGGATAATAAAAAATAATTCTCCAATTTCCGCACAAAATCCAAAACTGCCAACTGCGCTCATTATTTCCTTATATTTTCAAGTAAACGGTGACAACGACCACAATTCGGTATAAACAAGTAATTTAAGTACTTTTTGGTGTTACTTCTAGATGCTTTAACGAGATCAAAAGGACTACTGCCCACAGCGACGTCCTTCAAAAGCACGTTTTTAACCTGCTGAATAAATAAAGTGATGCAATTATTTGTAGGATGCTACATGAATTGGAATCAAGTATGTTCTCAGTAGTCGGTCTGTTTTATGAAACCTGATTTAATTTTAATTTGATTTATCTATAATAATATTATTTTCATAACGTATTCGAATATTGATTTACTAGTTTTTCAATCTACAGCTGAAGTTTTTAATATACTGAAAGGAAACAATGAATTCCTTTTCGAGCAATTTTGGACCTGTGCATTAAAATTTGCATAAATTGTCTATTTCATTGAAAATTAACCTTATTTGACTGATTTTGAATGAATTTTCCCTCCAAAATTGCCTTGTATTATTACTACTCAAAACATCTGTGAAACAATTACCATGACCAAAGTTGTAATTGCTTCCTTATTTCGGGGCATGAGATATGCCATTCTACTTAGCTGTAAGCGTAAGACTATTTCACATTTACATTTCTCCCTCGAATTGGAGAAATGTGGATAATTACTTTTTCACCTGAACTAGCTCTATTTTGAATTGAAAAGAATAAGTTGGTATTGAACGTTACCCGACGTTCTTTTAAACTAGTTGAAGCGGTTTTTAATTTTCCCCAGTCGCGCCAAAGTTAGTATACATAATAATAATATATACATACACGGGACCTATAAGGGGTACAAGGGCACAACATTTTGGCGTGTACGTAAACAAAATACATGTAAATACACAATAATAGTACACAGTGATAGTTCACTCGTGAAAAAGGAGTACAACTAGATAGACTTGTTTACTTGGTTTGTGTTCATGTAAGTTTGCATGCACAATAATGTAAAAGTTTTTTTGAAAGTGGCAGCAGGAGAGTCAAAGATTTCATAAAAGTGGGACATCCTCCCTCGTGTGCTTATTATGTAGAAAAGTATTTTATTTAACTGTGGCAAGGCAAAGCAGCAGTATCCTTCAATAACAGGGAAGCAGCAGCAGCAGCAGAAGCTGCGAATATTCATTGTGTTCCCAAGTCGAGCAATCTCAATCCCAATTTCTTTCTTTCCCCCGCTCTTTCTCTCTCCTTTTCCCTTGTTGATGTTGTTGTAGTACGACTGGTTTCATTAGCTGCCTACTTCTCTCTGGGAAACTTGGTTCATTCATCTTGTTGACACAAAACGGAAATCCAACAAGCAAGTGTACTAAAAGCACGCATACGTTTTTTATTGATACATTGGTTTATCATTTTATTTATTGTTGTCCTGGAAATGGCATGAATGGGAGGGAACGAGCAGGAGAAGGGGCTGAGGACAGACGGAACGGCAGGGAATGTCATGGTAGTTTATAGGAGACCCCGGCGCCTATTTCGCGTCACAGACGCCCTGACAAAAAAAAACTTATTTTCAAAAAAATAGACAGTCTCAAAAAAGGATTACGCTTATCAGCACACAATTTTATATTCTGTGCACACGTCATTATCATCAGCACTCGTTTTTATTATTTTTATGTGTTCAGTGTTTCACCCTTTCAAACATTATTACCGCTATTGCCAATGCTGAGGTTCTCAATTTGGACCTAGATATTCAACAATGTTTACCCTAATGAAGATGTTCGCTAATGTGCTGAAAATTTAGCAGAGCTGTGACATCGTTCTTGCACTGCTGGGTGTCCAAAATCTACATTGATTTTGTGATGACTCTACTAAAATCGATTCATTAGACACACTTCTTTTCTTCGCTTTCCCATAAATATGTAATGCAGGCAGGAGTACACACGTTTAAATACTGATATTTTTTTTACATATAGTCGCACACTATTATCAGCAAGTATGTGAATCCTTGTTGCGTTTTACGAAATCGCTGCATTTCATCAGTTTTTCCTAATAAGGTCTGCAACAACTCATTATAGGAAGACAATTGAAACTAGAGGTTTCCCCATCACAATAGGGATCCTTCTGTTGTGATCAAACATGACACGATCGTGGGTAAACGTAAGCAAAAAGAACATACACGCAACCAAAACGGTATAACGGGAGGATTCTAGGTAATGGTAATGTGCTGACTGTTGACAGATATGCTGGTTGTGTGGAGTTGAAAACTTCCACGAACGTCAAAGGGAAAGCAATCTACATTATGTACAGAGACAATATACAAACAGCTCCGTCTTGGTTACACGATATATTATATATGTATTGTATGAGTAGCAAAGAGAATAAATTCAGCACACACACAATATTATACTTTCCTAAAGAAAATACTCAGAGTCACAGTAGGATTCTGGAAGAGAATTTTTTGAGGACTGAAGATGATCATCATCAAGCAGGAAATTGTTCATGATGATGATGATGATGATGATGAGAATGATTATGGAGAAAGACTGGCAAAATAGGAAGAATGAAGAGATACGAAGGAATTTTACAAAAATTAAATCCTGCCTTTCTTTTGCAGATTTGTGTCTATCGTTTATATAGGACAAACAGCGAAAGTCTAAAGATCACTTCAATCTTTTTCAAGAAAACCGGAAAAAATAGAGAAAATAAGAGTTGAAGCGACTATTTAAGCATTTTTTTCTCTGCTTTTTTGAGTAATAATGAAGGGACGACGAAATTAGAACTAAATGAGGGAGACATACATAGAATTGTGAAATGGCGCTGTTGATTTTCATTTTATTTCACAATTCCCCACCCTTTCTCTCTAGCACCACCATTCCCGCGGCACATTACGCTAGCAACAGCAGCCGAGTTCAAAACAATGATGAAAACGAAACCAGTTTTTCCGCCTTACGTAATTTAAATTATTGTCCCCCCACTCTCGTCACCGAGGCACATTTCGTATTCAGAGGGAAAAAAATCAGTGCTTATATGCTGCCATACCGCGTGAGTCGGAGCATTACACAATAGACATCCACCCGCATAAAAAGATATGAGTAAACTATTCCAGTTTTGCAAGCAAATCTAGTTCAATTAGAAAGCGTCATTACCAAACAGCCCTTCACTCTTGAGTCCCCACCACTTCCTTGGCTCACAACGAAGCGCTGAGTGTCTGCCGTTTTCCTCTTGACGAGAGTGCTGGCCCACTATCATCGTAATAATATGTGCAGAAGATGATATATAATTTTCAAGTACACAGACTATTCATATTGTTTATTCCACTGAAATGATGATTACAAGTCGACATGCCATCAGCCTCCATTGTTTGCTACCCTCCGTATCTCCAGCGCTCCACAAAGTCGTGCCCCACCCACACAGTACTTTTCTAAGGAAGCTCAAGAATGAAGGGATGTACACCGTATTGCACTACCACCGCCATAACAGCTATATTTTGTCAAAGAAGCGAGGAAAACGATAATTACGATCTTCCAATTGAGATTAGAGAATTTAACGGGCTCTGGGAATTCATTACATCCCTACAAACACGCCAAGGTTCTTCCCTTTTTTAAAAACCAAACACATTCTTTTGTATATTAAGTTATGCATCTACTTACACTCCAAACCAGTCGCAGTTAACTCTTTTGGCACTTTGCTTTCATGGTGATGCTGCTGCTAGTGCTGGTGGTGATGGCGAAGATGGTGATAACGGTATTTTCTCTCCACCACATCCCACCCTCCATTCTATTTGACTCGTTTACTTTTCATAAAACTGAAAAGTATGAGGCCCATTTCGAATGACGATCAGGATAATGATAATGATAATAACGGTGATGATGTCTCCTGAAATGAGGATAGAACTATGATGCCGATCCTTTTGATGATGCTGATGATGAAGATGACAATGATGACGACAAAGAGAAAAGAGCGTGAATTGTCGCAACGGCGGAACGGACGAGGCGAAACAGATGAAATATAATCATACAAGGAGCCTCTCATTTTATTACGGCCAACCATCATAATATGGTTTGGTATTTGAAGGTCATTACATTACTTATAAGTGGCGACAGTAAAGAGACTTGTGTATAAGTATCGTGCTGTGCAATAATCTAACCATAACCATGTGCATTTACAGACGTTACTGGGTCGTCGTAGTTGTCGCGGATTCGAAACCCCCTCCCGACAACAATGACTATACTCGTTTGTTGAGGGGGAATAATAATATCGTCATTATTTCTATTGCCTGAGGCACTTATAAAATCTGCGAGGCAAGTGTGTTCGACGGGAGGACTTCATCCTTAATTTTACATATTTTCAGCCCACTGTCAAGAAGCTGTTAACATTCTTTCGTGTTACAACATTACTAGAAGGATTCTTGTGTGGTGTGGCCGTCGCTGGCATTATTATTCCCTATAATGGCTCATATACGACTTGACTTGGCATTCTTGACAAGTATACTTGGGCATTGTGAATGCATAAGTGCATTGTCGGGGTTGCTCAATCCAATCCTAACAGAGGGAGAGTACAACTTGAAGTAAGCATGAGATGTTCAAGTGCACTTGATACTCTTGTCCTCTTCGTCATTAAAATGGTTGCTCCGATCTTAACCAAAATTCTTTTCGCTTTTGTACTTAAAGTTGCATTTACCACGCACAAGTCAAGTTACTATTATTATTACTAAATGTTTGGTTTTCTAAGGGAAACTCAATAGTATGCAAGGTATCCATCCTGAGATATCTTGATTAATGCACAGGTGGAAAAGTCCTCGCATCAAGAGTTGGTACGCCCACAATTCTCAAGAATCATTACGATTGTTACATAACAACTGCTAGGAAATGTTAACATGTTTGGTGAACAGCGCCCAATTAAAAACTAAGAAACTTTTTCACTTAAATATCGTAATTAATTAGATATGACCGAGTAAACTACATAGTTTTGTGCTGTTTGTTAACTGTTCGCATGTTACTATTCCAGTACTAAACCAGTTACTATTTTCCTAACAACGTTCCACTGCTTTGGTCATCCAACAATCAATAAACATTATTTGTACCTACTCATTGCAAACCTAGAACAAATAAATATTTCCTTTGTCAACTGTGCTGTGTAAATAACTATTTATATTCCCAATGAATTTGGATTTTTTGCCGACTTCGAATTCGCTCTACGCCATTTGTAGGTTGAAGACAGGAATTATAAGTAACAATGTACTCCACTATGAGAAAAATATGCTAAATGCCAAAATAAATGAAATGTTCCCTGATACAACCACAATGTCTTCCTTCACGTTTCGCTCTGGTTTTTCCCAATTAGCGCTACTACTAATAAAAAAGAAAGCGGAGCAAAAGTATTCTTGTAGTATAACAAAATGGAACAACAAACAGCCAGCTCTTTTTTTGTTAACGTAAAAGCAGCATGTGATGTGATATATATGCATGCTCAGTTTCACTTTCGTAAATCACTTTCCTTCTATGAAATAGGGTTTCAATGGGACATACTTGATTAAGTACGAATTCTTTTCAAACTAGGAGAACTTAAGTAAACGGGGAAAAAGGCAAGAAAATTCTCTTTGCAACAAACAATTTTTTCTACTCTCTGTCTCCCTCTCCGGTTGAAATTTTTGTAGAAAATAGGAAGGAGCATCAGTTAAATAAATGGAATGCTAGCTGAAGTCCTGGCGAAGTAAAAACTTGTAGTTTATGTGTAGAAACGTAATGCCGAGATCCCGGAGCGAGCGACAAACATAAGACTCCAAATAAAAAGGGATAGACTTTTATGGGTGGCAATCAGAATGTATACTTCACAACTAACAAATCACGCACAACGACTCATTTCACACCATGTGCTCAGCTTTTGCTCCCTTGCAGTTTATGTACATACATGCACCTCTCTCCCTTTTTCCCCCTCTCTGAAGTCGCGCTTTTGCTCCTTATGCCTCCCCTTAATTCTTTCTCTCTTTCCCCGACTCCACTCTGATGTTCTGCTCAAGAGCTCAACCAAGAAGCAAAATCGAAAAATCACCATAATAATTCACTACCTCATGGCATGTCACCATATAAATGCATAACACCCTGAAGAAGTACGATGGAATAAATGGATTCGCAAACGTAAAGGTAGAAGGAGCATTGCAACAGTCGCAGCAGCAGAAACAGCAGATTTACATCTGTAATACGTACACCCGGGCGAAACTGGTGTGATGGTAGGTGGTAGTCGTGTATATCAGGGCAAGTGTCGACCTAAGAGGGAATCTTCTTTCATAAAGCTGTCAAATCTTCCATAAATTTCCTCCTGCACACCATGACTTACTTGCGACTTGCCTCCCGCATGTCCCCTCATATTTATTTCATGTTCAGAATTATATTACACGGGTATATACATAAATACATGTGACATGACGGATAGAGAGAGAGAGAAAGGGTCGACGAACAAGGGGTTGTTGGTAGCGATGATCGTCATGATATAGAGCAAACTGTTACAAATTAATATGACGGAAGTAAGAAGACTGTCATGGAGTTAACTTGTTAAGAAAATCAAAAGGACAAGCTAGGGAAAACGCCGAACCGTAAGTGCTTGTGTGTGGGATGGTGAGCGGAAGCTCGGTGACGGTTTGTATGGAAAGCTCATTCACACCTACTTCGCTGCTGTTGAATTGGTCGATGACACTTCGTCACTTTGACTTTGTGTGCCCTTCCACAACACGTACACAGTCAGAGTCAAATGCAAAAAGGAAAACACTCATTTTTCACGTAATGTTTATTAGACATGCATACCCGTATACGCACTCACAACTCAGAGGAAGTGCCCCTTAAAGACTAATTCTTCTTTTTGGTGACGCTCTTCTATCGCAAATTCGCACTGTGAAAGCAGTCAAGTGCCATTGCTCTTATCTTCTATCTTCCGCTCTCTCCCCTTCTCTCTCTCTCTCTCTCAGAGTAACGAACGACCAACGTGAAGAATTTAAAGTAGAGTGGGGCAAACTGAAAAGCTCAGTAACCACTATTTTGAGGGATAACTAGAAAACGAAAGTGAGGGGAGTACACGCGCTGAGTGGAATAATATGTTGTGGAGCAAGTAATAGTTACGACGAGGACGAGGTGTCTTGAGCCCACGATAATACTGTGTAGATCGGACACTTGTATTCGGTAAAAAAAGGCACGGTTTTTCAGCAAAGAAAGAAATAGGTAGCACAGGCCCACATGCTATCATCTTTGTATGCGTGAATGTAATGGAAATATCTGGCTGCGGCTCATAAAGTATTTTCCCTGCTTTTGAACGTAATATAAGTATGTACTTGTGGTTGAATAACTAACCATCTTTCATTCTTTCGTTTTTGCCTAAAGTACAAGTACTTACGAACGACGCGTACCCTGTGTACTTTAGGTCCGTACATACGTACCAACTTAGATGCATACATGCCAATGTCATCCTCTCATGGCTCCATTTCTCCATTTCCACAGCTTTCGCAGCTCTTTCTCTCCCTCTCTCCCGCACTCTATCTCTTTTTTCTCCTTTTCATTATTCTTTTCGTCGTAGCGCGTTGCGTTGCCTTCTGAACAGAATAGGAAAGTAGGCAGTCGAGAAGATGTGAACTTCGTATGACATGACGCTTCTTGATGTGACTCAATTAGATATATGTATAACAACACGAAGAAAGCAGCGACAGCCTACTTACCACCAGCGCACTGGGGTACCAACCGACGAACGAGGCGAAGGAAAGGGCGTAAGTGAGAAACTTACATAAGCATATAACCACACAAAAAGATGAGATGGAGGAGGAAAAGACGGAAAGGAGAAATAAGAAGTGGTAACGGTGGCGGTGCTAACTCATTAGCATGCGGCTTGAGTTGGCTGACAAGGGGAAACGAGAAGATGAGTAATGTCACCACTATTACATGTGACTCGCGCCTTTTACTCGTACACACACAAGCACTTTGCGAGAGCAAATGTCTGATATTTACTCAGAATCCCTCTACAACAATGTCAAGAAAAATGAGTGGGGAGAAAGAAAAGCGATATCGCATCGGACGAAAGACTAATAATAACACATTTAAAAGGCAAGCGCACATGAACACACACACACACATTTGCACTTAGGATTCTATACCCCCACAATTCTCTTCCATCGTCAGTGTTGAAAGCGAGCAACTTTTTTCAAAACATAAGTGGAAACACCTCAACTCGTTATCATCATCGTCGTCATTATGCCAGAGCACAGGAAGAAAAACATTTGGATGTGCGTTGTGTCTTGGGTGAAATAAAGCATCGGCAACGTGTTCTCCTTTCCCCGGCCCTTGTTACTTGGAAAAGGAGGGATGCTTCCGGTGGTGATGAGATGCGATTTCCTTGAGTTATCAGCAAAGATTCTTTTAAGTCATCGTTGAAAACCAATTATTACATGGCAACGAATCGTTTTCGAGCATGATCGCTTTAACTTCGTTGAAGGTGGATGAGGATGATGACAAAAAATATGGCAAGCGGTTGTCATGATATTATTATTAATAATAATAATAATGTTAATATGACCAGCAGCTGTACTGGAAAGGAACGGGGAATCGCAGGCTTCCCGTTGTAATTGGTATCGTATTGCTTGAGTTCCCTGTGGGGCTTTGAAAGGTACATATGTTCCAGAAAAATATTTGGAATATGAGAATTTTGCTCTCTCAAGTGAATGATATCATCAGGAAAAGTAAATACGCAAATGAAACGGAAGGGTTAGGAGACGACAGAAGGAAAAACATGACTATTACGCGGTCTTTGGTCCTCAACATTTTCATTTATTGTAAAAATGATGAAAGCCGCTAGCGCTTGACGACTGTTTTTTGCCCATTTTTGTTTTCAAGTCATGTGCTGAAATGGGTTTTCCATAAGTGTACATGCGGAAAAAAGTTTTCTCTGTGGACAAATTCAGTTGGTAATAATAGCACTATTGATGATGATGACAATTCCAAGTCACAATAGAAGTGAGCCAGTTCGAATGCAAACAATAATATTGAAGGGCATGCAATGCAAGCACTCCAAGAAAAAGACTTACTGTCGCCGCCACTAACAAACGAAGTAAAAAAGTTCAGAGGTTTTACCAAATGGGAAAAATGAAACAGGTTTTTCTCCTGTCGTTCCAGTCTATTTTTGTCAGGACATGAGCCCCACTAGTAAATGGCAGCACCAAGAAAAAAAAATCTGAAAGTCAAAGCTAATCCTGATTCAGGAGAATAAAGGAGAAAAATAGAAAGGAGGTGGGAACATTCATGCCAAGACGAATGGCATTTCTGCTTATAAACTGGAATTACTGACATGTTGCTACCAACTACAAACCATGCATACGTAAGCAAATGCAACCAACTTTAGAAGACATAAGCATAAAGTTTTATTGATGTTTTCCTGGACGCGCTGACACTGAAATAGTAGATGGGGATTGTATTGATTCTCCTTTTCTTTTCCTTTCTTTCTCATTTCTCGCTTTCTCTTCGTCGATTGGTTAAAAGCATAAAAAATGGCATGGGGCGGCAGTGGCACTGATCGTGAGTCTGTGTGAGTTAATTACGGCCATGGAAGAAATGTAAGTTATAAGTCAACCTTAATTTACTACTACCATCCCCCACGTCCAATATACCAAAGTCCCATTTATCTCTTTATTTGTCATGTCACGTGCAACCGAAGAAACTCTAGATTGTAACGACACGATGTGTTTTCAAAATGTTGGAAAGAATCAAGGCAAATTTAAATATCTTATTACAGCCTTCCCGCCATCGATCTCTTCTACCAAAAGTTGTGAAAGGACAGACAGGAGGCTGGTCAACAAGAGCAATTCGAACAGTCAACTTTACTTTTATTCATGTTCCCACATATGTGCAACGAAAACAGCGCCGAAAGTAAGTAAAATGGCTACAACCCGATATTGCTCCAGTTGCTCCGATATATGTTGCATGCTGCCTCAAAAACGTGGAATGTTGGCGGTATCCCGAGAAAAACATGTCTTTGTCGATGCTGATATTCGCGATAAGTTGATCTTTTAGGTGTAACATAAACATAAAATATATAGCCTTTCCCGTCTGTGTGTAGATTTCACAAGGCTATTTTCTCAAGCCACTGTCCATATAAAATGAGTAGGTATATCATATAGACACCATTTCAGACGGGTTTGTTGTGCGCCTATTTTCTCTCTCCCACTCACACACACATTGTGTCGAGGTGTCGAGGCAGGAGCACGTTCAAAGTGTAAAAGAATATATGGCAAAACACGAGGCACGCACGCAGTCATAAACACAAGCTGCAGAAGAGACCAGTTTCCCCGAAAAAAACACTTACTTTCAGCCCTTTACTTAAAACAGACATAATAACGGATGCACTTCATGTTCATATCTGGAGGAAATGAAATTCCTATAAAACCGTAAAATGAAAAAGACTCTCTGGTTTTCCTGGGGTCATCCTTACTCGTTTATACCAGAATGAGTCTCTCTTTGCACCTTGTCAATGGGGTACAAACACACACACAATGTTATGAGAAAATTGAAAAGGCGAAGAAAGGAAAGTACAATGTACACTTTGCCGGTGAGGGCATGTACAGCAACAACACACCAAAAATCCAGAGACTTGAACAGTGAGAAAACACAGGAAACACCACGACCCATTTAGAGGAATATGGCGAGAATGAAATGCAAAAATACTATAAATTCTAGATGCTTTTTAACCTCGTCTTCATTCTCATTTTGCAACGTTTTTTATCTCTCTCTCTCTTTCTCATTCCCTGTGTGTGGACAAGCAACGCTTCATTGCTTGCTAAATACATTCATATTCCAAGTCATATGACAAAATATCGGGCGTGGGACAAAGGAATGAAATGGAAAGAATGGTCGGCCAAAATCACCCAGTGTAGCAATACACGAGAATCCTGACAAACTGTAAATGAAAATAGCAGCGGTGCTCATTGGCATGCTCGCTTAAGGTTAGGGAGCACACAAGTTCACACGGAGGATTGCATAACGTTTCAATATCAACAGTGGCGACGGACAAAGGAAAGACACTCTTTGTTCTCAACTCACAGACAAAACAAGAAAGGAGCAGGCTGTAATTTAGGCGCTTACCACCATTTTTTCGGGGTGCAATAATAAGGCAAGCACGTGTCATGTCTGTAGGTATCAAAGAGTGGCGACAATTTTTTGTGAATGTTATTGGTTTTTACGGTAATCTTCTTTCACTACCACAACTGTGACAGTAGCTGCTTAATAGAAGATATATAGCGTTTAGGCATAATGCACACACAACAAAGGTGATGCACACTACCCCGAGTAACAATAACGCTGGCAGAAAATTCATCCCATTCTAAGCTAACCCTAGGAATTTGGCGTATATACATATTATGTATGAATAAACACACACACACCCTTATACACCTTTGTGCACCTTTTCCGTGAATGCACTTATTAGCCTCCTGTCCATCTCAGCAACAACCGTCCTGTTCTCAGCTTATTTCGATATCACACAACTTTTGTTACGTAATCGTCTTTGACAAGGTCCACCTTTCTTCAGAAGTTCCAATAAAGTTGATATCTGGAAGCAAGCAAGCATGCACCGAGGCAAACGCTTACAGCACAGCTGCTTGTTCTACACGAAGAAAATGAAAAATTCTCGGAATGATTTCTTTTCTAGTCCAACCTTTTGTACCTAACAGCCCATGTAATCCATCTAGTTATCGGTTTTCCTGTATCCACTTGTTTCTCTGAAGCGATACATTCACATACACAAGAGTGTACCTGCCTCCCCTACATGCAGGGGAAATTTGCAAGGTATGCAAACATAGGAGCTTCTGCCGGTCAACTGTGAAAATGAAAGCTTGAAATTATGGAATAAAGCTTCACAGACATTATTATTACGTCGTTGTTATTAGGTATGCATGAATGAGCAGTGTCTGGCCAACGACCAATAACGGTGAGTACACACGTATTTTTTTGGAGGAAACTGCTTTATTGCCAGGAATTGAATCCATTCACATTTTCTCCGAAATGTACACATAAGCCTTTTGACTAGCTTGACTGAACCGTTATGTTTGTTGTAATAATAGCGATAAATCGACAACCGAGTTACAGTCTGAAAGTAAGTAACACAAGCCACCATTTTCTGAGATTTGATTATTCAGTCGGACTTTCTTTTGTCTGTGTTGAGGAAAGAATCTGTATCAGTTACCTTTATTTCTGGCCGTAAACGTAGTTGGGGGAATGAAATGAGTTTGGGGAATGTTCACTAAACAAATAGATTCAAGCGTGTAGTTGCAAACGACGATGCTGACGACGACAAGAATTGGCAACTCCCTTTTCAGTTTGACATCGCCAAGTTTCTCACCGAGAAACCGTGCTGTTGTGCTGTTACCACCTTGTTACAGTTTTTTGTAGTATCCGGCAAATGGGCACCAGGGGGTTATGGGAAGTCAACATGTGTATCCGTGGCTACCTCTGAGATTACCCTGTGGAAAGGATACTTTCCTAATTAATTACTGCAACAACAAGTCAGGAATTTACGAACGAATCTGTTTCATCCCATCACCACCAAAGCAATCGTGTTTTTTCAAGGTAAATATGCAAAAGGAAAAATCCTTCAGCACCAAAATAGCCATTATTCCTGCTTGTAGCACGAAACATGCAGTGTAAATATTCAATGCACGCAAATTGCACATCGTAAATTACAGTTTCATCACAGAAAAAGGAATTCCCCACAAACTGGCACTTTCAGGGGTATTCGCCAATTCAAAAAAAACATCCAAG
>JAHZNB010007326.1:0-11631 GCA_027744295.1 Callyntrura guangdongensis | reverse complement strand
CGTTTCCTCAGTAAATTATCCATGTATTTTTCCCATTAAGAATTTTTAAGATCTCTGAATTACAAGCTTGAAGATGGAGAATATAATGAGGAAACGAGAACGAACATATGCAGATCGTTGGTAATATCGACCCCTGTCCTTGTCCTATTTCCATTGATATATTAATTAAATTGTTAGGTAAAGAAAACACCTGAGTGTAATAATTTATAATCTTAGAAATCATCAGAACAAATTGTCATTGTAAGTATGGTGGAGTTATTTAGATTTGACTTTATTCTCTTATTTAAATTCACTCGTGGCATCATTTTTCAGATTAAGTAATACATTGTGTGCGCAAATGTCTTTTAGTTATAATTCCTGTTTTGTAAACAAACTTGAGATACAATAAACCTTTTAATTTACTTTTTACAATGTAAAGTTTTTGAGCGCGTTTTGATATAAAGTTTGAATAGACAATTAATAGAATCTTCGAAAGAAAGCTAGTCAAGTTGTCAAGTCAGTTAGTCAGTTTTGTCTGTGAAATTGAATTGTGAATTTTGCCATTATTCTCCTTAATTGTGTGTTTGAATGAAAAAGCTAGTAACTGGTAAATGGTAGGACAAACAAAGTTTGCGCCATGAATGTCTGGATTTGACTTCCGGTTGACGTCTTTGACGTCAACTTTTAGCTCAAATGTACATTTTTGTCTATTTGTCTAAATGCGTTCAAACAGACACGTGGTTTTTATTTGTCAATAATATAAATATGGACAAGAATTGTTATGTATTAATTAATCCAAGACAAAAATTCATAAACGTAGATTGTGACTTATTTATCATCTCAATTATCGCAGCCTCTGTGCTACATCATATCTCTTGAATGTTAAAAAATCTTGCCGTATTTGTCGTAAAGCTCGATTTCATTACTCCTGAAAAATACATCAGCATGTCATACCCATTGTTGTAAAAACCCAATAGAAAATAGTTAAATGTGTTTGTATTTACTTTTACCGGTACCAAATATTTTACAAGCAAAATTAAATTAATATACCGAATGCACACATCAGAGTAAAGTTCAATTTTAAGCAAATATCCAAGTGCAGAAGTAAATAAATGCAGAAAAAATAGCAAAAAAAACTTGTCATTTGAATTGAAAAAAATATAAAATGGCAGACGACAAATGGTTTCACAAGTGGTAAATGTCAATTTGCCTATATGGAACATAAATGGCAAACATACAACTCTAGTGATTGTGAATTGTGATGTGCGAGACAAAGCTAACAGTACTATCTCAAGATTCACCTTCGTTTCTTCCTTTTCTAGCTTTTAAATTCATCTTCGTCTCTTTTCACTTTATCTTTTCACAAAAGACTACCATAATAATAGGCCCTCGCTCGTTGTAATAACGAAACACACGAAGGCCATTTTCGTTTTCGAACTTTTACGAGATTGATGTATAGAATGTATTATAAATCAATTTCTTCACTGCGGCAGATGAAGAAAGAAAAATATAATGGAACATGACAATTCCACCCAGCAAAAATTTTTGGAATGAACTTCTCTTGTTAAAATGCCCTGAAAAATGTTTAAAATGGTTTCAATTTAATTTTCATTTCTTAATCGAAGCCACATGCCACATTTATCCTATTCCTATGTATTTCACGACTTAAACGCATCAAAGGTTCAAATGGAACTATCCTATCGAATTATACATATTTACAAGGATGAGTAGATGAGTTGCCTAAAGAAGGTACTTTCTTAGAAACGGAAACGGATCTAGATCGATTGTGGATGAAGTATAAGCAGCGGAAATAACCCAGGCATAAATGCTATTACTATTTCCTGTTGGATTGTTTCTTCTTGTATAAAATAATCTGACGACAAGAAATCCTTTTGTGAAAAAGAGAAAATATGAACTGAATTACACGGTATGGTGTACCGGTAGAAATTCGATGCTTACGAATATTATGCAAACAGACTCACACAACGTACACTTGTAAATCCGTAATGGTTGAAGCCTTGTATCATGTATACCTGCCGTGCCTTGTCTACATATATATGTACCATTACAAGAAAAATATACAGAAGATTCATGTAACATTTTCAGGTGATAAAACTTACAGGTTACAGAACATAGACAAGAAGCGACCCGCGCGGAAATAAAAAGTTCGTTAACAATATGCCAAACTTTCGATGTTTGTCTTCTAGACGGTATTTAATGGATCGTGACAAAGGCATGAAAACACAACGGTAATCCTCTAAAAATAAATGGATAAGGTTTATAAACTTTAGGGAGAGAGCGTCTTTGTTTTGATGAGTGCATATAAGATTTCAGATCCAGTGAATTCAAAGCTGTATAGGGACTAGTGAGTATCACGCGCATCATAATTTTTTTGGTACATAGTAAATACATACAACAGTCACCAGACCATGTTCCGTTTTATGGAAATAAAGTTTTCTTCTAAAATTTCGTTACGATGAAGCCGATAACAGCGTATTAATTTTAGTTAGCAGAATGTCTGATTTTAGCAAGGTTCCGTGCGGTTTGGTGGGACATTTTTGCACTTTATTCATAATTAATTACGATAAACATACCATACTATATACCTAGTTATTAACTTTCGTAAGCGAAGCTTTGGAAGTTATTACGATCACAATCATGTCTGTCTGTCTGTCGGCCTGTAAACACTATAACTCAAAAACTAATTGAAATTTTCAAATTCTGTTTTCACAAATCAGTAGTTATGGTTAATAGCTTGGATGAATTCGAAGATAGGGGTTTGGTCTCATCCCCCTGGGGGATCACTTTTAAAATCAATGCATGACCTATATATTTTAATCCACATATAGATAGACCATACGAAGTTATAACGATTTGCAAAATTTGACTTAAATTGGTTAACCGCATGGACCCCCAGGTAGCGGCAAAGATTGAAATTTGTTTTGCCCATAACTTTAAAACGGTAAATCCGTTTAACATGGGGTTTTTACTAATCGACTAACATTGACATGTCATTTCCTTACGATTGCTTACGAAAGTTACATATTTGAGTTTTACACTCATCTCGTTTATTTATTTATTAGATGTAGTACAAGCCATCTCTACGCATCAAGAAGAGAGTTGGGAATTTCTAACTTTGTGTACCTTTTAAACACCCCTGATCATTGAAAAAGTTTAAATTGAAATTGGGCAGCACCATGAAAATCACATCCATAATCCAAATTTCAAAATATTTATTTTATCTTGTTTTAATTTTATATTCAATATGGTATGATAATGTTATCAAACAAACGGTTCTACATTTTCACCAAATTAATTATACATAGTCGGATGTACGGTTTTGTAACAAAATTTTTGTAGTGCTTATTAAATTGCCACATCTCGTTTGTTTTACTTGTAGGCAATGCAACACAACCGGACACGCAGTATTGCAGTGACGAGTTTTTCGTGACCACTTGGATTAAAGAACAGATTTAAGAATTACCGTCTTGGGTGACCGTAACCTTCGGTTTGCACGTTTTGCATCGATTCCGTGTTATATTAGCTAATTTGCGCAAAAATGCATGGATAAAAAATTATCTCGATGAGTATCCAAGATTTAACGTATCGTACGTAGCTGAATGTCGCAATATTTTATTTCAATACATACATATATAATACACCACCATGTTACAAGAAATTGGGCACTTTTAGCTAATTGTTGCTTGAACATTAAACGTCCTTTTATGCAAAGAACGCAGTCGCAGTAGCACAGAAAATACAGTGAAATTTTCTGCACAGGGTAGAATAGAATAGAACTTTATTTGCGTGTTTGCAGGCGTCAGGTGTATTGTGTATAAACAACACTCTAAACTTTTACTATCTAATATTCTATCGGAAGCATCTAATTAAACTGTTTGCATAAGACTGTACAAGATGGGAATAGGAAGTAATCATTAAATGTAAAAACCTTCTTAATTACATACATACGGAGTAGGGACGTTGGAATCGAAGTGCATTTTCCTTTCTCTTTTTATTCTGTCACCAAAAACGGCAAAAGACTAGCATTCAACAACTAATGCATTGCTTTTCGATGGAAAGTTTTTCTAGCTGGTTAACCGTTTGCTGCGACTAACCTTCAAATTCTCCCTCTTCAGCTTTAAAGGCACATTCGCGTGAGGAAGAATTTATAAAGAATACATTTGAAAAGAACAAAATAAACTGCTGCAGCCGACGACTGTATTCATATTGTTTTCCAATACTCAAAACCAAACGACAAAGACAACTCTTGAATTCAACGGAATTTAAATTCCGAAACAGCAAGGTAGAACCTAGGTAGGCTAAGGTACCCGCTGACTTTTCGTAATATTGTGTGATAGTAAATATCGTACACGTCAAATGCCAGCAAAAACAATGAACAGCAGCAGAAGGCAAGGACACGTAATAGGTATGCATTAATAATATCAGAAAAATGTAGGCATGTCTTAGATTGAAAAGCATCATGAAAAAATGTTTACCCTAGAATGGGACAGAACAGAATGTGTAAATGCAGACAAAGCAGAAACGTTCCTGTTTACCCTTTTTATTATTTGATGAAATTTTCTGGAAATGACGATCTACTTGATGTGGCACTTTCCCACAGCCACCCTCCATAAAATGAAAGTTGAACCTCTGCTGTTATCTAAAACGTACATACCTACAGTATTGTTTGGAAAACATGGCTATTACATATTTAATTTTAAAATGTTAAAAATTCAACAAGAGCAGGTAAACAGGCGTGAATGAACAATAACCAAGATGATCATTTTAGGTTGAAGGTCGTATAAGCATGATACTTACGAAAAGAAAGTTGAAGCTTATTATTATTTTGTCGAACAGATTTTATGATGTTATTTTCCCTCTACTTTACATAATCGTTGACGACGTTAGTAGTCAACTTTAACCACGGCTGATACCAAAACTTTTTAGTTTAACCTTTCTACGTCCTACGAGAACAATCCCTATACTCGTTTATTATAATATAATGCCAGTTTAGAAAAAAACGTTTCACTTGGTGACTCGATAGACTATATAAAACCATTCTTACAGGTTTCTTTTCTCTCTCAAAACTTACATATTTCTACGTATACAACTTTCCCTTTTGATTTTTCCATCTCACTCTACATTCCACCTACACATGCCTACACAAATAATAGCTTGGATGTTCCACTCCGATTGACTTCCATATACATAAAGCTTTTCACGTCCCAGGGAGAAAATAAAATGTATTTCGGTTTATGCATTCTTTCGTTATTCCAGTGTCTTTGATAAAGTACACCCTTCAACGTCAGCGTTTAACCAACGCAAAGGAACAGAAGAACGTGGAAACATTAAGTAGTTCTCAGTTTCCGTTACTCATGAAAGAAAGGAGTTGGTGATGATGATAAGTGGGGTGGTGGTAGGGGTAATTCTCAAGCGTGCTTTGTAATGTATATCGTGAAATAATATAAACTGCGTAATATCTGTATTATGTATTAGTAGTATGCTTGCGTATCTATGTAGGTATGTATATGGATGATGGACCAATACAATACGAGGTACTTTGAACTCGGTTGCAACTGCTAGAAAAAATCATGTCTTACAACAACACACATTTACATTTGCATATAGAAATTGGATTGCGAAGCCATATCAATATAATGGCGACGTAGGTGGTAAAAGTGGAAGATTCCATTAAAAGTAAGTAAAGTTCTAAACTACATACCTGACCATACAAGACGATTGAAGCATTGAAAGTTGGAAGCCGTCGTGTTGCGTGTCTTGCCGCACATGCCATACCATCAAAAGTCGCTTCTTCAGACAAAAGTTGAAGTGCCTTCAACGGAAATGTTTGACATCTTTTGGTGAATATAAATTACCAGAGGGATAGATAAAAAATCTTGGCACCTTCGCTGCCAAATTTTTTTGTATTAATTTTAATGGCTTTATAATGGCCATATAGTGGGACTAGAAAATGCTACGAACACCGTAACTCCTAGCATTGTACAAAAGACAATTACGAAGCGCCCCATATAAGAAATTTGTTTTCTACACAGGTGACGGTGGCAAGTTGCACGCTAGTGTTGCCAATGCTTTTATTGTGTGAAATGTTCCTCTAGAAAATAGAAGGTGAACCCGAGCTCGATTCATTAAAAACACAGGGATTTCATTTTTTTATATTCTACTTCCCTAATCAATTTGGGCTTGAGAAAATTCATCCATTGTTTCCACGTGTTGTTCCTAATTCAAGAAGGAGCAAGGAGTAACCAATGTTTTTGAGCACGCGTTCTTTCATACCAAAACTCGCTCTATTTGTACTTTTCTTCGTTGTCAATTTTTTTGTCTGTGCAATTAATGGCAAAAACGGTATTGAGAAAAGCTTTGTATACCTGCTCTAAAAAAATATCTCTTTTTACGACAGGTGTAGTAAAAATATATCTAAAAAATTGCAACAACAAAGCCCTCGTATAAAATATTATTTGCAAGCGAGTAATACCATAACGCAAGGGCATACTCACTTGCCATGCCACCAGTATAGCAAAATGTTGGCGTTAATGATAATGAGACTATATTCCCCAGTGTGGGTATAGTATGCTTATACAGTAGGTTCCGGAAAATGCTTATTATCTCATTTCCTTCCAGCAAGCTTTTTTGCACGTTAGCAAAAAGCAAGTTTTAATAACATTAATGTTTCGCACCCATCGTAGCACACAGGTCGTACCCATCGACCAGAGAAAAGAATGTAGTCCATCAAACTAGTATTATTACCCCATTAGGGGCACAGACCAAAAAATGAATTAGAATGACTTTCGACCTTATGAGTAAAAATTGCCCATAAAACTGGCAAATTTTTCTCCTAAGGATAGGTAGGATAAAATAAAGCAGAAGAAAGAAATTCTACACAGACAGATGGGTGATTACTATCATAGATGCGCCATAAAGATATGAGTATGAGTATACCTACTCATGTCAATGGCGGGGATGTAAGGACTGTGTTATTAAATCAATGAGCAATTGGCGAATCTTATAATGGTAGTTAGGTGAGTGCTGGGGAAGTAGGGGGATAAAAAGTGTAAAAAGAGTAAATACATAAAATACATATATTCCAGTTCCCAGTCAGTGGAACAGGAACAGATGTTGTTTTTATGCAAAAAATGAACGGTAACTGTACTGGAATCATGTTGGAAGAGAGTACACACGAAATCGGGTATAGAACCAAGGAGCGGATGAAAAGTCGGCTAGTCTGTATAAGATAATTGGCCCTTAGGGAAAATCCAAACGATCAACTTCACTGCTCTTTATTGACCCATACTTGTCAGACAATAACATTGATACAACAGCTAGGGTCTTACACATGAGAAGCAAAACATATGGGTGGGTGGATTCAAAGCAATAAACTTTTTTTGGTTCGTCCTGCCGGGAACAGAAATTGAGTTTGGAAAGAGCCATTTGAATAATAATGCTTTGTGCTTACTTGGAGTTGAATTGCAGCCGACGTCAGGCGTCTCCTTTTATTACCTCCGGCCAACAACGGTACCATACAGACAATAACTTGCTGGTTGAGCAACAGGGGTGATTGATAATACAACCACAGACCCGTTGGAAAACATCGTTTCACTTTGCCCCATGGATTGTTATAAGCACCTTTTTGTAGAAGTACGTGATAATATTGAATGTAAATATATGAGGAGCACGAGTAGCAAAAGTTTAGCTTATTTAAAAAAAACTGGATTGAGATTTAAAGTCAATTAGATTTCATGTCAATCAGACCTCGCCCTAACTTTATAATATTGTTTTCAGAAGAGAGCTTTAGCTTAAGTCTAAAGAAATTCGGCAAGCGAACTGAAGAAAAAATCAGCTCTGATACTTTCTTTTCCTGACAACAACAGTCAAAAGTTTAGGGTTGTCGGTTGTTGTAACTCATTTTCAGCACCTAAATTTTTGTGTAAGAGAAACATGGTTGAAGGTTTCATATCTACTAATCTATTTGATGACTTGGACAAAGTATTTTTTTTAGTTTGTAACGCGAAACTAGAAAAGGTTATGCCTGTTATGTTGGAACATCAAGATAAAATACAGCACAACTGTCTATTTGAAAGCTTTTTTATTGAATAAAATATGTAAATTCATATTAAAATGCTTGCTGCTTATTTTTGACAAAACAACTTTTAACTTTCTAGTCTGTACGGTCGGCGGTCTGTTCAACTGTCACCCTTCCCCATCATACGAGTATCTCATCATTATATCAACATATCAACAACTTAAACTGATAAACATAATTAAGTATGGTATATTTTTTTAACTTTACGGTTTTAATATAAAATTTACGTCGCTGCCAAATTCAAAGTTGCTTTATTTCCTGGCAAGGGAAAAATTAGATGCATTTTCCCAGTTTCACTTTGCCCACAGTTGAGACCAGTAGCACAGGGATGACATTTTTATGATAAAATTCCTCGTTTTATTCTCCCCTTTATAAACTTACACTTTTACTGTTTCAGATAAAAACTTTACTGTTCAGTTGTCTTCTTTTTCCGTCTGTTGTGCACGGCTTTCATTCTTTCTCACATGACATAATGTCACCATTGTCAGCAACAGTCTTGATGATAAGACAATAAGAATACATGCATTTGCTTTGCACTAGAAGCCACTTTCCGAAGACGTTCTTTATGACTAGTGGCAAAGCGTGTAATAAAATAACGGACCACAATACATGAACACGCGCTATCAACAAAGAGAAAGCAGGCTGACATCCGTCTGAGGTTGAGGCTCACGTTAGACTGGCTCAACTCACAGGAAAATCATGTATGTGCTTTCCGTTCATTTATGCTTTTACTTAAACTTGGCTGGATAGTTGGACGCGCTTGCTAAAATGTACTTCCTTTCTCGTCGCTCCTTTTAACATCTTTTCAAGTAGTCTCTTTACCGCACCGCTGCTGCTGCTACAAACACCGTTTCGAAAGCTTGGCAGATTGCTTGACAATGGTTTACTTTTTTGTACTTATTTTGTGCTTGATTTTTTTGGATGAACTCAAGTAGCTGTTTTCGTGAAGTGATATTATATCCTCCACTCCAGGAAAGAAAAGCCTTTTTGTCTGTTATGTATTTGTTTCGTGTGAGTGTGGTTAGCTTTGGTTTTTTTTAAAATTTAGCCAGCATGTGCATGCAGGATTGTACCATGCAAAAGAAAGCAAGTTAAAACGGGGGAAAATTGGGTAAAGCCAGAAAAATGCCAGTTGGTCTACCCCAGCTTTTGCCTATTATTAGGTGGCCTTTTTTGCACTACTTGTTGTGATTCTGCCATTTTTGTTGTAAAGCTTTTGTTAGGAAGACACATACTGTCAGTTGCTGTTGCTACTGGTGGTGGTGGTGGTTTCATCGCTGTAAATTTTGGAGGGAGTGTGTGGTGATGGTTTGTGGATGACGACGATGGAATCAAAGGGAAAAAGAGAAGCTAGCGGAGAAAGAGGGGAAAGTTGCAGTGAATAGACGAGCTCTCCACTTGTCTCCTTTGTAGTCTAAATTATTATGAGGTGACATGACATCCTATCACATCACACCATCACACATCATCACTCTACAGTTTCTGAGAGTGTACACTGTCCAGCTAAAGTTATTTAGTAGTTCACATTCACAAAAAAAGTTTAGTTTGTCGTACTTTTCATAGTGCTTTAAAGCCCGGTAGTTGGTAGGAAGGAACCCCAATATAGCGCATGAACGCTTTTTCGGCGTTTTCTCATTTTCCCTTTAAGTTTAAATGCATATGTAGGTAATGTGAAAGGATTGGTGGAAGAAAGTGTACAAAATGGGGATTCTCTCCCTCCCTTTGAATAGATGGAATGCTTTGATTGAGAAAAATGAAGGAATGAAAAAAGAACATAACGTATGTATGTATAACCCGAGCTTTGAGAAAATTTGCTGTATTGAAGTATAAACAAAGTAAAGCAATTTACTACGTAGGACGACTATATGACTTAGATAAAATGTATCTATCTACCGACACACGTCGGTCTACAATTTAATATCATTGGGTGTTTTGTCCGTTACTATTCTTTTCAGGACAACGTATACTACACAATATCATGTCTGCTTTATCATCATTTCCAGTAAATTTTCGTTTTCTTGAGCAAAACGTAACAAAAAAGATTACGAAATCCGAGTAATATGTCTTGTCAATGAATAAAAATCGTACGGCAACTTGAGTGCTGAGATCGTTTTTTATTCAATTCGTGTTACACATGCACACATTACGTTTTAAGGAACCGCCTTACGGTATGGTGCATATCTATATTTTGTACGTACTAACTAGCATAAGCAACTGTATGTATACGATATCAACCATTACTTTTTTTCCGTTTCTTTACACATCAAACAGTCCACAAGAGTGTGTCGTAAATTGTTGCGGCGTGATTACTAATTAGTTTGTCTTTACATACATCCGTAGCGAATTTCTAAGACAGGCATTTACTTACATTTACTGCTCATAGTTGGAAAAGATGAATGGACGGTTGAACATTTTGTCGGAACCAGATTACATTACCTAAGCATTTATAATTGGATGTAGATGATGTAGTTAGTATATATCATGTAGTGATAAGATGTTTCAGTTTTGAGCATAATGTAAGGGTAGGCCCTTGTGTCTTATTTTGCTTATTCATTTATACGTAATACACAACATGATTTATAGTTGACTTGTATCAATAACCTCCGAGTCAATATTAGCTCTCGTGCCGCTATTAGCGAAATGTATTATTGTATTATGTGGGCTAAAGTTGGCAATTTTGTTTGTGGGCCTACTTAATTTTGCTTGTCAATACTATCACTGCTAATAATCTATGAGAAACTTCTAATGAGCTTCTCGTGTGAATTTATCAAAAACGCAGGTATAACTCATGCTTGCATTTAGTACTCTCTTTCGTGCTCATTAGGTCCAATTAGAGAAAGTAACATGGCAGATTTGGAAACGCAACCCCTTACTTTCTTTCCACTTGTGCGTGTAGCCAACATTGATATTATTCGTAGCTTTTATGTTTATATTTTATGTACAGTAATTCTCCTAACAAAAATGCTTAGGTAGCTTAATAGTTAACAATCCCTATGTATTTAGTATTTATTTGTGATCAGGATATTTTTGTTTCACCGCCATTTCAATTTTACACTACAAACGTCAAATACCCCGTAATCTTCATTTGATCATAAAGCTTTTTACAATATCTCGATGAACGATGAAGACACTTTTCAAATTGCAATGCTGAAAGCGAAAGCTGTGGTATGGAATGAAATGAATAATGTACATACAGAAAGTTGTGTAGCATTAAAAACAAAAAGCCTTTTCCCTTTTGAAATCTTATTTGAAGATGGTCGTCAACATGATGGCCATGAATACTTTTTTGAAGCTTTCTTCTTCATGAATTCCTATATCTTCTCCCCGTTTCACGTTGTGTTAGCTACTCCTCGTTAGGAATGCGGGAAGTTTGCTGAAAGGGAATCAGTCTCCTTTCACCACTCATTTTTCATTCCACTCAAGAAACAAGTTCGTCCCAAATGGTCGGGTTTGATAGATAGATTCTTTTAGGTGGTGGTAGTACTACTTGTTACAAAATGGAACTGACAAGATTTCAACTTGTGAGAGAAACAGAAATTTCTCCAGGTACCAAC
>JAHZNB010007325.1:0-13435 GCA_027744295.1 Callyntrura guangdongensis | reverse complement strand
AAACCGTTTCAGAGTTATGGCATGGACGGACAGACAGACAGACAGACAGACAAACAAACTAAATGCATAACTACGATTTCACTACGTTCATCTACGTAAAAAGCAGGATGTGATCGTCAGTAGTTTATCCGCAAAACTGCAAATGCTTACGACGAAAGTAACTCACGATTACCAGAAGACGGGTAAGTTATAAGTTAAGTTATTCAGGTAAGTTATATATAACGTAATCTAATTATGTTAGAAAAAGTTAAATCTTGTCGTCAGTATGTGCTGATAAACTCCTGATCATTACATCTTGCACCCTACTGAGAGCTCCAGTTCTAATTCTATCCGTTAACTTCCCATTTTAAATGGTCAAACTGCACGAAACTATCCCAGAGCAATGCAATAGCCTAAGCCGATTTGTCAGTTTCGTTAACTCCAAATTGGCTTACGAATCAAGTTAGGCGGTCTAGTGTTGCTGTAGATGACAGTTTTGTACCGCTTTGGCCATTTAAAATGGGAAGTTCACCGATAAAATTCATCTTAGATGCCTGTGTATACACGAGTGAAAGCGTATCCAGAAAGTCTTTTAAAATTGTAACTGACCAATACCTAGAATAGAACTAAATCTTAACAAATTGTAAATGGTCACAACACGTCAACGTTGAGCTGGGCAAAATGCTAGGACCAACATGCGTCATATCTCATTAGAAAGCTCTTTACGAATAAGTTAATATCTACTCCAAACATTTGTTCGAATTCCACTTGCTAAAGCTATTTTGGAAGGAAATGCCTTTTATATTAACTTTTTTATTGTCCATAAGTAAGTGGTCTTTGCAGGTGAAATTATTAGATATGACCTCATTAACTATTAATCTACTTGAAAAGAACTTTCAAATGAATGAGAACTCATCTTTGCCCAAGTACTTTGGTCCTGCTCAACGCTGTACCTGATAATATGATCCTTTGTAAACACACATGAATAACATAGGTTTCAAATAAATCCTGGATGTTTGGTGAAAAAGTTCTTTTACAATTAAATGCAACGTTAAAAACTCCAATACTAATCACAACACTTTCGTCATGGTTGCACAGGTTGCAAATTTGCTGAAATTCTGGACTCATATGAATGAAATTAAAAAAAAACCATAATCCAGTACCGAATATGTGAGCAATTAAAAACAAATTGTTTTACTACTCACTGTTGTCCACTTTTATGTGTATGCTGCATTTACTGAACAACTGTGACTTAAAGATTATAATGCAAATCCTGTTCAATCGAATTGATGGAATGCAATGTGTACAGGTTATGCTTCATCTAGTGTTATCAGCGTTTCACATAATCATTCTCGATGAATCATTCATGTTACAAGATAATCGATGATGCATCATAATTGACAGTTTTGCGTGTGAATCCACGTTTGGTACACGACGCAATTACTAATCATCCAATTAAGAAGTTGTTTGTTGTAAAAGTAAAAAGGGCTTATAAATAAAATTTTGTAGCAACAGTTATTTTTTAAGTTCCCAAATTAAATAAAAACTTGCACGGGCATAATCTAACTATGCTATTGCATTGTAAGTAGGTGATTATCTAGAAATTTTCACCTAACCGCCCGGCAGTTGCATAAAATGTCGCTATGTACACCATTGAAAAACCCATTACTCATCACTATATTTTACATATTTTCATTTCTTATCAGAATCACGTTTCCGTTGAGTTGCCTACTCTAAACTGTGTAGAAAGATTGCAACAGCGTCAAATTTCATGAGTAGAAAGAACTAGAAAATGGTGTATCAGAAATAACTTACTTTTAGTAAACTGTGTATAAACCATTTATACTTTTTCACCCGAGCTTCGACTGTCTATTTTGTCATAGAAAATAGCTTAGCAATTGCAGAAAATATTTTTTCGGTGTCACTAAAGCTGAAAGGCATGTCGTAGTTACATTAGCAACACATACAGGATGCCAATAAAACAATCATAAAGTTAAAGATTAAGATAAAGAGGAAGAGGTAGATTTCAAAAGTCACTGAATAACTACCTGGAATCCAACAAAAGCTTCACTGATTGTGAATGTGTCCGGCACGTTGATGTAATTTGATGAGTTGTCCACTATTTTTATATGTCCGAGTTTCTTGCTGGAACTTTTTACTCTCTTTCTGAATCCATTCAGTGCGTTGGATGCAAAACTTAATTCGCAAATCTTTATGTTAAGTTAAAATAATGAGATCGCTTTGTAATTGTCTCAACTGATGCAGACGATTCGACTAAAATATTTGTCCTTAGTGTGGGTCTATAAGTAAAATACTTACACACAAGTATTTGGATGAGTGAAAGAAATGTTAAAAGCTTGAATTGATTGTTTTATTTAAGTATTATTCTCTTCTCTGTCCTCTAGTATCGTTCCTCTATGTTACTTTTAAAATATTTAAGTTTTTCCGAACATTTTACTGTGATGTGGTGTACGTATCTCTGTATCGTCTACATGTATGGTTGCTCACCACGCAATGTGTGTATGGATTATTATGGATGTCGTTGAGTAGAAAAGGTGGGTGAATACTGTAGAAGGACTCGTCAGAAAGTGTATTGCTCTCTGTTAACATTATCACTTTTGTTCTATTTAAGCATCATGCATATCAGTACTGAAGTCAGTATTTTTACCCAGGGTTAGATTATTAGGGGCTGTCATTGTTATCATGGGGTATTATGCATTTCAATTCACAGGTCATATACATTGCATTCTGTGGATAAAACGTAAAATGTATCTACATGACAAGTTAGAACACGTTTGACTTCAAAACCAACTTTTTAATCAAACAAGTTTCGTCCTGCCGTGTAAATTCATTTAATGTAATATTTTGTATATGCAGATAGCAATAAGATATATAAGATGAAATTTTGCACAGTGCCCCACAATATTAATGACAGTTCCAAAGAACCTAACCCACAGTTAGAATGCTAACAACTGTATAACCTACAGCTAGGTTATGAGTAAGCTGAATTTTAACAGTGCATCAGCAATATTGACCTTAGTTGTTGTGAATCAGTAGCAAATGGCAACTCCTGCACAGAAAGGTAACTTGTAAAACTAGTTCGAAGCCCGTAGATAGGAAGGAGAGGAATAATATATAGATGAAAACTACGTGTATTTCATGCTACGTCAAGGTCAAGTTTGATATGCCGTTACACAAATTTTTTACTGAATTTAGAATACGTTACCCAACATTACGTACTTACATCAGTGTGTTTTACTTGAGGTAATATAATTTAATTAGGCTTCCATGCATGGTATGTTCCACGGTCAAAAGGACTACCGACAAAAGTAAATGCAACCATGCAGATGCTATGAATTTTGTTGTGTATATGACAAAGAAAATCATGATAAGGTGAGACAAATTACAAATCGACGGACATAACTGTTTGCCTAAATATACGTTAAAGTTGCATGTTAATTTTGCGTAATTTTATTACTGCAAAAGCGACAAGTGAAGACACATTCAATGAAAGAATTAAAAACAGGAAACAGTTCCACTAAAAACAAAACGCTTGAATTAGCAACGTACATAAAGACGTCTCCATCACTTACAGTAATATGCATGATTTCTTATTGCAAGTTTCTCAAATGGCTTATTTAGGCACATTCTGAGACTATATATTTTTTTCTTATTACGTTTCAACACGAATCATATATCACAACATTTTATGATAATCGTAATATGATATATCAGTGTTCTGCTTTATGAAGTCGATCATTCTCTTTCTAACAAATGCCATAACAACTTTCAGATATATGTATACTTACTTGCGTATACTTGTTAGGTGCAGAAAACTCAGAGGTGTATGCATATGCATAGGAGAACACAGTGCAGTTCAGTGAGCGAGATGTTCGTGACGTACATAAAGTACGAACAAATAGAAAAATAATAAAGAGATATCTTGATCTCTATACGCAACTTTTGTAGATTTGAAATATTTTAAAAACAGAAAAACACGAGTCAAAACGGTAGAATTTGTGTCAATCCGTTAAGTGAAAGCACGAATGCTTCTCTAACCGTAGTTAATATATCGTTTGTATTTTTATTTATATATACCTATTTAGCATATAAATTTATACGTAACAAATAATTTTATAAATAGCAGTAAACAAAATTACTTTAACGACGATCTCAACTTTCCGTTTGCAAAGGATCTGGAATTCTAATGACACAGGTACTTTCCATAGTTAATTCGTACATTTCAATGTTGACCTTAAGCACAAACACCCTATATATTACATTACTCGAAAACAAACTTATATCAATGTACACGGGGCCGATCCCATTTAAGCTACAACTCCACTACGTACGAAACAAATATTACTTGATTTCTTTTCTCATATCATTTACAAAAATGTACACTGAAACGAGCGTTTTCGACCTAATTCATAATCTTATCGTTTTTCACACAAAATATGTTCTTGTCTCAACGAGATCCACTTCCATATATACAGCAATGGAAAATTTTAAGAAAAAATGTATTTTGAAAAAATACGTGAAAATGCAAATGCAACCATAATGAAGCCCCTAGGTTAAATCCGGGCCACCTCCAACATCAATGATTATACATGTTAATATATCGCAGAGTAGAAACCGAAAAAAGTTTTTGAGTATAAAAAGCGAATTGGTGCGTTTTGTGCATTGTGCAAAAATACTGATGACAATATTTTGTGGAAAAAAGTGGGAGGAGTTTGTCATAAAACAATAAAATAATAAAGCAGTGTTAACCAATCGGCTGCTGCTTTTCAATATATGAATAAAACTGCTGACCAGTTAAAAAATATTCCCGCAACTGGTTTAAAATTTTCCGTTAAACATTGTTATTATGAATTCATATTACATTGTATATTCAACCAAGTTCTCTTGTAAACTGGTGTGCCATTGTGTACTTTCTTTAAAGTACAAAAGTTATTCTTACCGTGTGTTTACAGAATTTTCTGGACCTGTGTTGAAGTCATTTCCACAAAAGCACAGGAGCGTTGTTTTTGTAAGGAGTGTATTGCACGCAACATTACAGCGAAACCTCGCACACATGTCAGGAGCAAAGCAAACTTAGACACAGTGAGGGTAACTGACGTGACAGAGGTGAGACTAATAAAATGAGTTCTAAATCTAATTTACATTTTTGCGTTTATCTTGCCTCGCATGAATGTTGATTGTAAAAGGATGCAAATGAAAGAGGAAGAAACAGAGCAATATTGTCTACGTTTTTCTCTGAATAATATGTCACTCCACTAAACTTGAGCTTAAATAAACCTCTTGAAATTTAGGTATATGAAGCATATAATATTAGCCAACTGACAAGCAGCAGCAAATTACTGACTGCAAGCAAAGGCGTTGTTCTTTGTGAGATTTTAGCTGCCTTCCACACATACTTTGTTATTTAGCGTCAGTAAAAATTCAATCATAAAATTGTAAAGCTGGAAGGGGAAATTGATTGTTCCGTTGTTCCCTAGACGGCAGGAAAGAATGCTAGCATTACGTAGCGCTTGGTGCATCAATTCATTTATGAAGGAAAATGTTAATTTACATGACAAAAAATGGTGGCTTGACAAGGGTCTTCTGCACTTTGTCACGTTAGTATAGTCGATGACACCCATTGGCAATTCATTTTGAGTCAATGGCGTTATGACTGAAACTGGACGAATGGTTGTGATTAGAAAACAATAAAGGACATTTACCTTAAAGGTTATGTATACCCTGTAATGATTTTTAATGGTCAATAGTTGATAGTGTACCAAATCGTGTTATAACTTGGCTGTATGTAATTAATATGGTACAAGCCAACCTGCCTAAAATAATGTACAATAATATAATTTAGCTGCACTTTTCTTATCGCATGAACGTAGCTTCCAACTCGTGCAACCTAAAGAAAGGTTTTTAGGCTTGTCTATTTTAAAAATAAAGTTATACGTATCAGACTCATCTGAATATTTCTGGCAGAACGCTCTTGGACCCTGAATTGGTGCATGGTCATTCTTTCAGGGTTAGGATGTAAGATAGTAGTCTGCCATCTTAATTTTTTCTTCGTGTATATTTAGAAAGCATATCAAACCGTTAAAAATATTTACACCTATTACAATTTAATTGTAAAAGTGCATTTTCTAACTTTATTCTTCGTTTAATAATTTGTACATATTAAAATATTTCAGATTGATTCCATAATGGCAACAAACGTAGAAAAAAGTACTAACATGGACTTAAGAACAGAGTCAAGCAAGGGTAGCTGCCTTGATACTGAAGTTTCCAAGCCTGACTCGGAAGGAATTTCTGTTCGGAAACACATAGGAAGAAAACGAAGAATTCTCTATGATCGAGTAAGGGTTCTGCGTTCATATTTTCTTACACTGACATCTCATTACAAATTATCAATTTACAGTAAGATAAATAAGGTTTTTGTTTGTTTTTTTTACCAGGAATTTCTCATAAAGTGTTTCCACAGTCCTGCTAGTATTAGGAAGCCTAAAGGATTTCCCATTCCGCACCTAGATTGTACTCTAGCTGCTTCGAAAGTGAAGCGGCTACCACTGACAGCTCAAGCCGCTCCAGCTTATCAATTGTAAGTTATCGTGATGTCAATGAGTAACATGTATAGTGTGGTAAACAAATTGATACCTGAGTATTATTGTATGCACACAATAACTTTTTTTATTTTGTCTGATATCAGAAAAAGGAAAGATGAGAATAAGCGGGATCGAGACGGGGAAGACAATATTAGCTTGCGACCTCATAGCGGCAATTTTTCAGCTGGTTGCGGCCCAAATTTAACGTCGCCATCACATGCAACTTCCAATAGTAGTTACTCAAGAATTCATTCACACGAGGATTCGTCTAAAAGTTACGACAGGTAAGAATCTTTTTAAAAATTGTAACATGAAATGCATATACATGACTTGTGAAGGATAACATTTTTTGCACTTTGTATTTCAGAGATTATCATCGTAATAATTTTCGATATGGGGGTCATAGAAAAGACCCCAGCGAAAGAAACCGTATGGATAGGGACCGTGATCTTGACAGGGATCACCGGGATAGAATGAACAGAGATCGCTTATCTGGGAGTAACCACAGAAACTCGAATTCATGGTCTAATGATGGTGGTACAGACAATTCTGACTGGTCGAGACGCCGAAATGGTGCACATTTTCCACGTGATCGAGATTATAATGTAAATTCCAGTAAGCGATATTCCAATGACAGACGCGATGAAGAAAAGGAACCAGAATGGTTCTCAGGTACGTATACTTATTAAAAATTCGTATGTTACGTGATAATGCTACTGCACCTGCTACAACTTTTGCATGGCTGAAAATTTTTGAAATTGTTTTGCTAATAAATTTGGACTTGGTACGGGCTAGTTGGCATGGTAAACTTTCCAGACTTTTGCAGAATAATTTGTGGTAGTCTCATAATATAATATATACCTCTCGTTAGGATATATAGATGCATAACGTTTCGAGTCCTTGGTTGATATTTTTTGGTTCCCCGAGAGGGTCAAAAGCAAAAAAACAAAGACTCCCTCATGCTCATATTTAATTCAACCAACTATATTGACGTAATTGCATAAATTGTATGAATATTGTGTGAGAGCACTTCTCATATTTATTTGAATAAGTTATTTAAAAAAGCCATAGATTTTTGGTAAGGGAAATGAGGAATGGGACGGAGCTTAGAATACAAGCATTAATATACCTATGCAGTTAACATTTAAGAAAACATGATTTCATACTCGTAATTTTTATAATCTAGCACGGTTGCATCCAACCCACTCCTTTGCTGACATTCACGTTCTTACTATGTTGTCTTTTCAGGAATTTAGGACACTTTCAATGAAATTGTAGTTTTTATTATCAAATTATGGTCTTTATGAGTAGTTCCCTACATTTTCGTTTTAGTACTGTTGACGAAAGGATCTCACTGGTGTAGGAACGTCAGAGTTTAGCATACAGCCAGAATGTAGTATGCATCCATGGACATTAAAATCTTATGAAATCAATCACACACAACTTAATTTTCTGTCCTATGTTACCTGGTTAGAAATTATTTTTACTGCCGCCTGCTGACCAAAATCTAAAACATCACTTTGGTTGTGGCTGACTTTGGAAAAGGTGTAAATTCCGACGAAACAGACACACGAAAACCTAAACAAATCTTACCCATTATGGGAAATGAGTAGGTCTGGTCAGTAGCAGTTAGTAGCATTTACTCTTTATACTATGTATGTGTGTTAATTATCTTCATTAAGTTGACCATGCTTCATGTGCATTAGCTGGGTGCCACCACATACTCTCACCGCTTATAGGTATTTACTTTTTATTTTTTCCAAAATATGACAATCTTTAATGTAGGTATTCATTATTCGCCATGACTATAATACAACTCAGTCCCTGTACATAGGTTGAACATACTATCAGCCATACTGTAGGTTGAACTAATTGGATACGAGAGAGGAGAGTTTTAAGTGAATACATGTCCCGTAAAAAATGACATGAGTCATGAGTCCCGCAACAATGAGTGTTCAGTTTGAGAACACCAGCTTTAAATAGGATTAATGGGCAGTATACGCTACCCTTACTACTTTAATATGAGTATTTGTTGAAAAAATTTAAATCGTCATTTCATAATCATAACTGAAATAATATGAAGCATGTAGTATTGATTTGTATCACCCACGCACGCACGTAAACGCATTTTCAGTTCGTCATGGAATTAATTTTCTTGCCTGACGAAATGCTAATAAAACACATAAACATGATAATATTTTATTTATTGTAGTATTTTTGTTATGGATCCAAATCTAATTTGCTTAGCACTCACAGAAGATTATTAATTTTTTTCTTAATGAAATGTTTAGGTGGTCCGTCGTCTCAGCATGAAACAATTGAACTGAGGGGATTTTTGGACGATGACCGTAGAGAAAAGTCTGATGAAATGCGGAATGGAATTGGAAAAGAAGTTGTAGAAGAAAACGGAGAAGTCGACTCAAGTGGTGAAAGTACCAAAAATGACAATGCTTGTGAAAGTCCAATGGATCTAAGCATCGAAAAAATTCTTAAAATGGATCACATTCCGGGAATTTTATCGGTATTTTAAAAAATCCCACCTATACATACATTTTATGGCCTGATTGCTTAAAACAGTGACGTAACTTGTATTTTTTGTGTCGGCAGAATGACTATCTGGAAACGGAAGAACCGAGCGGTAGCTCACGATTTAGTCAATTTTTTAAGAGAAACATAGCTACTCCAGATCTTGGCCATGGTAGGGCTGCTCATCGTGATCATCACGAAAACTATGCCCAGGCGAATGAAGGTATGACTTTTACAAATAATCTAACTTCTTCTCTAACCCGACAAAAGTAAAATTGTTACCAATGGTATTATGGTATAATACAGTTTGCATAAAGTTATTATTATGACCAACACGGAAAACCCAAACCCAACAGACAGTATAAATAAGAGGAACGCTCATCCCTTGTTGCATTTTCCGTACGTTTGTATCCTGTGGTCTTAAACTACAACCGCAATAGCCTATCAGATTCACTCGCAGCTTGCCGCGGCAGATTTGATTCTGACCTCATTTGTCATTTCACTCATTCGTTAATCGTTAGTAACCTGCTAAAACTTTTTTCCGCAAACAACGAAAAAGATGTAATGTATTCTATTCTTGTGCTATTTATTGTGATCTGTTCTGAAGACTCGAGTTATATTTCTGGTCAAACTTGAAGTCGCAAATTATTACTTATTAGCTAATTTTGTGCCGAACAGCCTTTTAATTGACTTTTTTTTATCTAAAAAAACTTAATTTTAACAGAAGTTTGTTAAGATAAGAAAATTTGATAAGAGTTGTATATTGGTAGTTGGTACTAGGAAATAATACAAGAACTGATCAACATTACTGTATAATTTACATTATGGCAGATAAAACCAAGGCAGTTCATGAAATGGGAGAACTACTTCGCAACATGTTAATTAAGAAAAATGCACCAGCAGAATCATCGCCTGAACCCAAAGTCAAAGAAACACCAAAGTCATCTCCTGCCACAAAGGATGATGTAGATGCCTTTAAAAAATTGGTTACGCCGCTGGTAAATAAAATTTGAAGATAATCATAATAAACAATCAATAAATAAGATCTGTAAACATGTATTTTCTATTACCAACTAACAGTTAGAGAAAGTCTTACAAGGCCCAGCTACTCAAAAGAAAGCCAATCCCCAATCGGGAAAGTCGCCGAATATGGAAGATGGCCAACAAGGAGGAAATGTGTTGGATATCTTTAAGCAACCATCTCAACAAAAAGCTCAGCCACAACCTGTTTCAGTGTCAGAAGAACCGTCTCGAAATAATTCCCTGCAAGATATCTTCAACAATATGATGAACAAGCCTGCCTTTCCACCGCAAGCATCTCAAATTGATAATGTGCCTCGCTTGACGCCCAATCAAATCCTACAGATGATTCCTCCAGAGTTGCATCACTTAGTAATTACATTGAATATGACACAGTGGGATTATGTTCAGCTTGTCAACAGTAAGTTTTTTTATCTATTCTTATTATTCTAATTGATCTTAATGTACCCTAAATTCTGTTTGCTGTTTTATTTTCATCAACTATATTAATATCATTTCAGTTGCAAAATCAAACGAATGGACTTTCCATCACGTATTAGATCAATTTGTGCTCCAGCAATGCCAACCGCAGCAACATATGGTGTACACTGGGATTTTACATTTACTAATAAACGGGAAACTCAGCTTACCAGGCGTCGTAGTTGTAGAACCTTCAGTTAATCATGTTGTGCCTCACATGCCACAGCCTATGCCAAATCAACGGTCTGGAAACTGTGAGATATAAGCAATACGCAAACAAATATCTAGACGTTAACATATTTCTAGAAAACTGCATTTAAATTTCTCTTGCAAATTTAGTTAATTTTATTGATAAAAATTTCAGTTGAAAAATTCATGCCACGCTCTGGTGAAGAACCTCAAAAGGACATGACAAAACGTAGTGCAACTCCTGTTTCTAGTATGGCATTCACTCCAACCTCTGTCATGAGAAAAATGACAGCTGATGGAGGAAAGGCTCTTCCACCACCGCCAAATCCGACAGGATTCGTTCCGGTGCCTATCTCAGGTGGATTGTTGCCTACCCCGCCCAATACCGCTCCTGTGATGATGAACTCAAATAATCCAAATCTAGCGTCACTGATGTCAAATATGGGCAGGCCACCTCCACATATACAATTTAGACCCCATCCATCTCCAATGGGTACAACATGATATTTCATTAAGCAACTATGCCAGTAACTTTAGTTATGTTATGTTTTTTTGCTGTTTGAAAGCACTTAATGTAGTTAATAATTACTGTTGACTGGATTTCAGGCTATCCGCCAAACCCTGGCTTCCATCCATCTATGATACATCCAAACATGCATGGCCCTGTTATGATCGCTCCCCAAATGAAAATTGACAGCTTCCACCTTCAGCCTAGCAGTATAGCTGCGTTAATTGAGTCATGAGTCATGAAACAATTCATATGTCCATTATTAACGTTAGATGCGGATATACATACTTATTATATAATTCAAATCAGTCGTACAACATTAACTTTCATAAATACATTAAAGTACCTTTATGATTTTTTGTGGTTTCGTCATGTAGGTATTAAGTATTGTTTAATACCACAACGTTTGATTGTAAGTTGAATTCACAAGCGTCGTGAATTTTCGAGAAAAAATAAACAATTTCAAAATTCAAAATCTCACCAACCGAGAAAAATTATTGGCATTGTATTTCAATTTATATTTACAGATCTCCACTACAGACAATTAACTTGAGCTAATACTTGAATCAGGTTAGTCATACCTGGATTTGCTTTAGTAAATCTAATCTTATTAAAAAAAAACGATAAATCCATGTTTTCCAAAGGACTTTTTCTTTTCACGTGACACCTATCAAATATTGTTCAAGTAAAGGAATTTCATATTAATCGAGATAACTTAACAATTACAAATTTCCAGGAAACCCCTTGCCAAATCAAATGTTAACTTTTACACATATAATCTTGACCATTACCTTTCCTTATCAACGCCTTTGTGTTTGGAACAAACGATACACTCGTCCCGCTTCTCCAGTACATATTTTCCATATATGCGCTCAGTAAAGGCACAAATGCCAGCAAATGTTTTCGTATCTAACTCGAAATTGTCCTCCACATTTAAGTATACAGTTTTCAGTTGTGTCATTTCCTCATCATTAAAAGGTCTCCCAAGAACCTCTGTTAGTGCTCGCTGCAATGACTAAAATCAATGCCATCATAATGCTAAGAAAAATAAAATTTATAATTGTTGTGTTGCCACGAAAACTATCCAAATTCTTTCTAACCTTAACAGTTATCACGGTCCCTGTAGGATTTTCCAGGATCCGATATCGCTGATAAATTAAATTGTACAGATGTAGACGAGGCTCTGCTACCCCAACGTAATTTTTCAAGTAGTCCACGGAAGTTAATTCTTGTTAAAACATTCGACGCAATAATATAATACCATTATTTATTATTATAGTATAGTTTGTAAAATATGAAAAATTAAACCAATATTGATTATTACTGAACATTTAGAACTTTAATTAACTTTCATAGCATGTTTTCGTTAATGGTTTTCTCTCAAAATGATAATGGACAACATGATCGTACATTATTGCCTTCAAAAAATACACGGTCCTGTTTTTTGAGAAAACAATAAGCAACAACAATTAGTTTCCCTACATGTACTATCTCAGCCTCATTGCCTGTCTCTTCTTTTGGCGATAATGTTTTACAGTTAACTTTATAAAATCAGTTCCTAAACCATTTACTCATCAACTCATCATTCGCGTCAATCTCTTATAAATTTGTGGGGGGGGGGATTTGTACCCCCCGGTTGTTACGCCTAATCAATCGCGATCGTAACACATGCGCAGTTAACATTGGCTTTCAAGTTCTTCTTTAGACTTTCAAGTGTTATGTTGTTGTGATAAATGGAAGCATAGCATAACCCTAAGAATTATGTTCAAAGGAAACTTGTAAACAAATAAAACTTTTTAAAGTTGTAAATAGGCACTCCTGATGAGTATTATTAAAATTGAAACAAAGACTGCGTCATAGACCATAGGTTACGGAACCGGGGGGACGGGGGGTCAAATCCCCCCTAAAATATTACTTTAACATTACAGGATAGAGAGCAAACTCCCTCCAAACTCCCATCCAAACTCGCCTCCAAACCCCCTATATTATAGCCCATCTCACCTCTGCATGCTACAGTAGAGGACAAGTCCGAGCGTTCTTAATAAGCACACTCAGCGACATGTCTAGCTCTACTCTGCAGGGGATGGGACAGCACACACGGGACAGCACGGGACGGGACACGACAAAT